>VZRR01011986.1:0-45818 GCA_013398015.1 Oreocharis arfaki | reverse complement strand
GGGGGGGGGGATCGTTGTTTAAAGGATACAGTGTGAAAACCTGAAGTGATGTTTCAGTTGCATACATCTCTGTTAAAACTTTGCACAGAAATGAAATCTGAAGTATAAAATAGAGAATACCACACTGCTAGGATCACTCAGCTGGGTGCAGACAGGGGCTAAACCCAAACAAAACCCTTATCTGATTTTTCTGCAGATTCACCCAGGCCTGAAAAGAGAGAAACCAAATGCCCCATCCCAGGATGTGATGGCACAGGGCATGTGACTGGGCTGTACCCTCACCACCGCAGTCTCTCAGGCTGTCCACATAAAGTTAGAGTGCCACTAGAAAGTGAGTATCATCACCTTGCAGTCCAGAATAACAACTGGATCTGTCTCAGTATTGTGAGTAGTGTGTGCTTATGCTGGAGAAGAGTCCTCTTTTTTCTGCATGAAATTGCAGAATGAGACTGGGAAAGAAGCCATAACACCTTCTTTGCCCTCCAGCTCGTAGTCACAGTCCTGCTTCCCACACTTGTGCAGCTCAAGTGCTCCTCAGCAGCATCATTACAAACAGCAGCAGGCTCCTCAGGTGGCCTGGGAAGAACAAGATCAGACAACCTATCCCCACGCTGCCAGCAGACCTGCATGCTGTAGTCCCATGAATCTTCAAGATGTTGCTTGCTCACACCTTTGCTAAGGCACAGACATCAGCTGCTTGTTTTGGAGCTGTGGCCTCATTTGCCGCAATCACACACGGAGGCTGCTGACTTTCACTGCCAACAGCTGAGAGGCCTGGGCATGCTTATGCAGAGATGTTTCCAGTGTCCCCCTTACTGCTGAGCTCAAAAGGTTATTTCCATCAGTACATCCTAGCGCCGGTCCACAGCAGGTCCCTCTCTTGTGACAGTATCACACTAACCCTTTTACGCCCAGTCTAGCCTGAATTTCCCTGCTTGTTTCTAACTGTGCTGCTCTGATTACATTGGCTTTTTGTGTGTGTAATCCTGCAACATGATGCAATGAAATGCTGCATAATAAGCCAAAACTTAATGTGAAACTATCCGCCTAAACAACCTAGTTAGTCAGATTGTTCTTTGTGGTGGTATGCATAACAACAAATTAAAAGGATATTTGCACTGTACCGAAATCCTCTTCGTAACAGTAACTCTTCCTTTTTTTAAAATCTGGTACTAAATTGTATTTATGGAAACATCTGCTGAATTAACCAAGCTGCATTTGGAAGGCCTTAGCAACATTAACTTCCTAAAAAGTTAAAATTAACAAGTCCTTGTTAATTATCACACTTCCAATTAGATGTGCTCTGTCCTGATGGGGAAAAAAAAAATAGAATTTGGCTCCTGGCGGAACAAACCCATTGACTGAACAGTCAGCTTTTGTGAAATACTGTGCCTCAAAGATGTATACTGTTTAACATGGGCATACCTGTCAGTCTTAGCAAAGGTGATCCACATCCAAGGGCATAGGAAATGTACAGGCAAGAGGTGGTTTTCGCTACTAAGAGTGTAAGCTGCTGCTTGGAACCATGACCAATTGGTATAAGGGAGTTTCAGCACAGCTCAGATGACCAGAAGGGGTAACAGTTCGAAGGGACATACTCAAAACATCTGATAAAATATATAAACAGCCTTCCTGTACTTGAGAGCTTTCCTTCCCTGGGACAGAGAGGGACTGCAGCTCCGTGTAACATGGACTATGTAGCCCAGGGCTCCTCTATCACCTACCTTCTCCAGTGTTAGTGGTGTATAAAAGGCTCCATGATTTAATATCTCTGCTGACTTCCACTTATGTTCTTTTAGAATCCATAGAGACAATTATTTGCATGTGGGAAGCCACACCACAGTAATATAGAAATAAACGGATTTATGATGGAGGCACCGTGGTCACTGTGTTGTAGGTCCTTTGCTTCTCCTTTTATTTTGTGATAAAAATGAGAAAGAATTGAGCATCTGAGTTCAAAGAGGTTATGTTCATTTTTTCAAAGATGTGCGTTTTTAATTGATGCACTTATTATCAACTTTTTTTCTTATTTCTGTTTAGTTCTTGCCATGCATGAAAATGTTTTAAAGTGCCCCACCCCAGGATGCACTGGAAGAGGACATGTCAACAGCAATCGCAACACACACCGAAGGTAGATCAGAAAAATTCCTGTCCACTTAAAACCTAACATGTACTCGGGAGTAAATTGATAGGCACATCTTGGAATTAGATGCTATGTACTACACTGAAGAGTGTTTGTGAACTGCAAGAGCAGCCTGTATTATTTATGACCAAATAATTGTGTTTAATTCCACTATATAAAAAATGGCTGCAGCACTGAGGATGGCAAATTCCACTAGTATTTTCATAGATGAGATTTAAAGCTACAATTTTATCATGGTCCTTACATAGAAAAATCATGTACAAGGGGAAGGAATGAAAAAAATCATTATTATTGCTACAACTGGAAAACCCAATGGAAACCAAAACCCATTCATTTTGCACCACTACATGCTAGTCCTTGACAGGAACTTCCAATCAAGGCACATTCCCTTTTAGCAAACCAGAAAATTTTAAGTGGACTATTTTAAAATCTGTTTAAAAGCTCCACTTATCACCCTCAGGAATGCCATCTTCCTGCTTGTAACAGTCCTGCCTGTTTAACTTGCTGCCTGCAGGGAGAAAGTAAAATTGAGAAAAGCCTTCCAGACAGGCCGCTGGGGAATCATACCTGGGCTGCAGGTGAGGCAGAGAGTCAACACACTCTGTCTCCAGCAAGCCATTGCTGTCAGCACAGCTCTTGTCAGTACTTCTTTCTGCTGGAAGCAGTGTATTCCATCATACCATTTCTGGGAAAATATAATGTCAATCTTACAATCAAACTTGGGATGTAGGAATTTCAAAACCAACTTTCTTTGTTGATCTGAATATTTGGAAGATTCTGGGTTTTTTTGTTTATTCCTTGATTTTTTATCTCATGAGTGCACCAAAATTAAGGTTTATCATACTGTGTTTTAATACTGAAGATAGTAAGTCAGTCTTTATCAGACATATGACAAGCTTGTCTAAAAGAATATGTAAGGCACAAGCAGGTATTTTTTCTTTGTGTTTCCTGTTTTAAGTCCCCAGTCATCTTTGAAGCGCATCGGCTGTATCATGAGCAACCCATGAATAGGATAAGAAAACATGTTCTAATCTAATAAAAAAACCAGGAAAATATAAGCTAGCACAACTTGAAATGACAAAATGTGTTCTTTGGTAACAGTCCCTCATATATCTCAGGGTTTTTTTTCCCAAATTCACTTTCCTTTTAATCAGCAGGAGGCTTATATGCATGGTTTAGCTGATAAAGTAAATGTCATTTGTCAAAAAATTTACTAGTGACTTGCCAGACACAAAACATCAAAGCTGAACTGTGGAAAACTCCTACATGATTCAGTTTCCAGATATATCACCTAAAATACACACAGATTTCACAGTTTTGCATTAAGGATTGAAAAACACATGAATCTGGGCTATAACAGCAGCAGCTCCCATAGATGTGCAGACCATCAGAGACGTTCAAGGCCACTGGTTTCCACAGAAAAACAGCACACATCTCCTTTACTCAAGAATTAATTTCAATTTTTTTTCTTGATATTTCTCTTCTTCACCTTTTCAACAGCCTTTCTGGTTGTCCAATTGCTGCAGCTGAAAAGTTGGCAATGTCCCAGGAAAAGAACCAGCTTGAGTCTCCAAAAGCTGGGCAGTGCCATGATCAGACTCACAGGTAGGAGCCCTCACAAACCAGTCTCTCCAAAGTAATTATGCACAAACTCCGTGGACTGGTCCTCAGATCTTACTCCCACTTCGGATTCCGGCTTCAGTAGTAACCCAGTTTTCCAAGATGAACCTCTGCAAAGCTATCTGATTCTCAAAATAAACAATCATTTCTCTGTTGGTTCTTGTGCATTTGGCTGACATTAAAGACAAGAGATGTATCTTTGGAAAAGCAGTCAAATATATCCTGCTAAATCTTACTTCCACACAAGTAAACTGCTCAGAACAATTCATAGAGTTTCTTTATTTTTAGTTTATTGGTTTAATTACTTGAATTTATTTTTTATATAATGACATCAAAAAAGAGAAACACTTTTTATTGCAATTGTATTTTGTTTGAGTTATATGGACCCTACAGACATGCATAATTTGCACATCATTGGCACCACGACCATTACAACCTATTATATTCAGGTCTATTTGGGGACACTTTAATTTGTGGATTATTGACATGATCAGCTCTAATGGTTCCTTCAGAGCCATTACAGAATATTATGTCCATGTGTCTGCCAACTGCACGTGCCTTAACTCTACATATGAAAAGTCCTTAGGAAATTACTAAAGACAAGTAGTTACTGAACATTAACTAAATGGAATAACACACGATAAATCATTCGTTCCTCCCAAATAGCACAAGCAATTATCTCAGATCACCTTATATTATATTTATACCATACCCATTCACAGTAAAGTGAGAACAATACTGATCCAAAAAAACTCCTAAAATCTAGAAAAAAATCTAGACAGTTTTTTAAAATGAAAGGAAGCACCATGCTACGGTGGTAATCCAGCTGTAAGTCAGTAACTTCCTTGTAAAAAGCCCAAACTACTGTTAAAAAATGCTACATTTTTTAATGTCCTTATCTTTTAGTTTTTGAAGTAGTCAAAGTACTTTTTGACTACTAGTCAGCCACCATATTTATGATGTTTATTTCTCGTGTACACCCACCAGTAAGTTTTATGTGTGATATTAGCACACTTTTAGATCATGAGATGCAATCATGTCCTATTTTTCAAGACCAGGTAATTTAAAGGCATTCTTGTCTTTTTCCTTCATTGTTTTCCTCGTCTCTGCAGGACAAATTTATCGAAGCAGCCTGAGGTATCTCAGTACAGTTACAGAACTTCACAGCCAGTCACCTCCTCCAGAGGCACTCTGGTGAAAGAACAGGAGAAGCTTGGGAAAGTCCCATTTGACTATGCCAGTTTTGATGCACAAGTCTTTGGCAAACGCACAACAGCACCTGTGTCACAAGGTAGAAAACCACCTCAGTTTCTTGAATGTAAGCTCAAAATTCAATTTTCTATTGAAAAAGGGGCAAAATGTTGATGACATTTTTTTTCTCCTTTTTGCTTGTTCTGCTTTCAAACTTGTAGAATTCCAGAAAGGTCTCTAGAGACTATCTTTAATCTCTTGTTTCTAGAATGCTAAATAGAATCACTAATTTGTGGAACATAGAGTCTAGAACACTAAATATCATTACTACAAAGTTTACTTTTTTGATGCTTCCTTTGAAAGCAGTTATCAGAGGAAAAGAAGAGTAAAAAGGAATGATTTCTGTTTTACCTCTTACCTTCTTCCTTAATTAAATTGTGGTACCTTCATGGAATAGATGAGAAGTCCTACAGAATATGTCTGCACAAGATGTAATGAATTGTAGTACAAAGAAATCCAAGTTAGGTTTCAAAGGTACTTCAGGTACTATTTAGGTGAATCCATACAGGTATTATTCTTTCAAGATGAGCATGTGCCTCAGCTACATTAATTCCAGGCCTTGACTGAATTTGTTTTGGTACCTCACATTTCTGTACTAAATCATATTGATAGTGTAGACATATCCAATGCATCAAATTGTTATCAAGATTCCTCTGCTTGCATCATTTACAGGTTTGCTGAGGTACTACTCTGTACAAATGAGACACCACAGTGCAAACAGTGGTGGTTTATTGCAGATGCTCTTCAGAATCTGCATGGGAAACGTCAGCAAGATTCTGCCATTGCATTGGCCATTATAAAATATTCTTTAGTTTAAAGAAACAAATTCTGTTGCCATGAGGGAAACAGAAATGTTTCGATGCACCAAAATTGGGTTCAGAAGAAAATAGATCCAGAAAAATGTGAAAAAAGACTCTTAAGTTAGTTTTTGTTTCGTTAATGACACAAAGATTAGTAAAGGATATTAAAATAGGAAAACAAATTTCGTCCCACTTACCCCAACAAAGAAGAATATTCATAGTAAGGTGAACAGAAAAGCAAAAAAAATTTTTAATGAATAAATTCATATATAAGTTAATCATAGTATAATATACCTCTACTACTATAAAATATTATATGTTTTATGTATTTATAAAATTTGTATGTTTTTATATTTATTTGTGTATGCATCTGAGTACACAAAAACATACATATATATTTGTAGGTATCTGTATTTTGTATATATATATATACTCTATTTAAAATTGCAAATGCAAAGTAGATATATATCTGACCTGGAAAATAGGCTTGCTTAAATGAAAGCAAATATATGCATTGCCAGCTTCTTGGGTGGCAGATTTTCCAATTTTGTTTGTAAAATTGAATATTCCCTATTAGCTGTCTCTTTGCACAGATGTATGTCTATTTCACAGGTTCATTTCAAGGAAAAAATGATTGAAATGTTTTTATACAAATGCAAATACATATATATGCAATTTATGTATGAAGTATATCAGAGCTGAAGTTTACAGCCTGTTGTTCTTGCAAAGATTGCAATGTGCAGCTATTATTTTAATGGAAAGGTGAAAGTAAAAGAGCTGGCCAGTGATTTAGCTATTCAGGTATACAAAAGTTGGCAATAAGAAGCTGATGATGTAGTGATGGGTTCAGAGTCCTATGTAAATATATAGCCAGCCAAAAACCCATCATTAGCCCTCTGTGGATTCTGCACTTTTAAACTTGCATTGTTAGCAAAACATACACCCTTTATATCCAGGGGTTTTTTTCATTGCTTGTTTGTTTGTTTGTTTGTTTATCTTTTAGGATAGGTAATGAAAAATGCACTTTCTGGTCTTTAAACACAATTTAAATTTCATTGTAGTAACTGTTAAAAATGTAGACTGTCTTGTTTGTGCTACAGTATTACAGCAGGGTAGATAAATCCTTTTTAATTTTCACTAGAGAAAGGGAGGACTGAATCATGAGGCTTTCATGTATTGCTCTACTGAGATGCCTCCAGTGCTTAGAGAAATGGAATAAAGCATTCAGTTACAGTAAAAGCACAAAAAAAAAAGCATTTCTTTCAGAGCATCCCAAGTTTGAGGGAAGATGAGTCCTCCTATGCCTTGTGTAGCTCTTAGCATTAAAAAGCACTCAGCCAAAGCTCTACATCCTTGGGGCTCAGATCTTTAGGGAGCGAGCAGATGGCCATACGCAGAAATGTTCTTGATGTATCTGGGTGTAGGCTGAGAAATTGGATTTTGCTTAGTTTATCTTTGTAGGACACTGTGAGTTGCTGCAGACAAAAGAAGTGATTATTGCTTCCTTAGAGCTGAAATCATGGTGCTGTGTTCTCCCTGCAACAGTTTATGCCATCTCAAGCTCCAAAATCCAGAAGAGAGAGCAGAGTTCTCTCTAATAGTTTTAGAGCAAATGCTGCTGATGAAGAGGAAAACAAAGAACCACAAACACCACTATTGTGTGTGAAAGTGCTTTTCTGTTCACCTGTTAGTATTTCCTTCTCAACTGACCTCACCGCGCCTAATAAATCTGTGTGTCATTCCAAATATAGCCAACAAAAGACTGTAAAACGAGATCATATGAATGTTCATTGCCATTATTTTCTTTTAATTGATTGAAGGATAGACTTAAATTTCTAAATATTTCCACAAAGTCAGTACTGAATGTTCCTACAAGGTAATATTTTTATCTGATTGCTCTGCTTCATTCAAGAGCCTGTTTTTTTGTACTCCTTAGTCATATAGGCAAAGCTATTTAATTAACAGACTTATTTCTCTAAGTAGGCTAAGCAGTGTTGTTTTAGCTAAGACTGGACAAGTCACTGTTGGTTTTTTTGCACAATAGAGCTCCAAGAGGAAGCCTTTGTTAGAATACATTTATGATTGCATTTGCCCACTGGAGTGGTCAAATCATGATGGATAACACATTAATGTGTGTTCAGTCTTTCCTTGGACATCATTGCTTTTAGTGCCTGAGTTAAGGATAAGTAAAATATGAGTAATAATCTCAGAAGGTTTGTTGACAGATGTGTATTTCTCAAGGAAAAATTAAATTATCATGTTTCTGAAGCCATTTTTACTGTAAACCCTTACTGGAAATAGGAAATGGATTGTTTTAAATGTAATCTTTAAACATCTTTTTATCTATGAAATTGTAGTCTGAGAAGCAAAACTATTTAATGGGAGAAATTTCATACGTGCAATTGCTAATCAAATCTCTCTTCAACAGCAAAGCATTTTTCAAATCCAGTGAAATTTTCTAATCGACTGCCTAGTGCTAGCGCCCACACACAGAGCCCTTGCCATGCCAACTCTTATAGCTACGGTCAATGTAGTGAAGACACCCACATAGCAGCAGCTGCTGCTATCCTGAACCTTTCCACCCGCTGCAGGGAAGCAGCAGAGATCCTCTCCAACAAACCACAGAGTCTGTCTGCCAAGGTAGGGTAGTCCAAGAACCTGGAGGGTGTGCTAGCTACTGAACTGTGTGAATAAACTGTCTTTCATGTTAGTGACTGCATTAAATCCCCCAAAAGGAGGCTTCTGTTTGCATGCTCTTTTGAAGAGAGGCAGAGGAAAAAAAATCAGTAACGCAGTGACCAGTTCTGATAAAACTAAATAAATAGCAGGGATTATGTTGTTAATTCTTTTCATAATTGGGCCCTAATTACAAGGGGGGAGTTTTCTGGGAGGAAAAAAGAAAAAGGTTATTTGAAATCCAACAACAATCTGTGGTGGATAATGAGTAAGATCTGTTTTAAGAGGGAATTTTTCCGGCTCTGAAACCTGCCATTAGTGATCATTTTGGAGACTGATTTAACAAAAAATATATCTATAAATCATATGATTAATCAAGGGGATATTTTCCTAGCAATGGAACAGAACTACCTATGGAGTCTGTTGTGTTTGGAGCTCCTAACAGTTTGGCAAGGTGGAGAGGGGGAGAATAACAACTGACTTTGGTAAAATTCCCCTTTTTGCTGGCAAGAGTAGAGAATCAGGCCCACTGCGTTTGGAGATAGATAATTTGGGCAAGTCTGTCATAATGGAAAGCTGCCTAATTTTGTAGATGTTTGTGTGGCTTTCGTGTTTTGGTTTCTGCTCTGCGTTTCCTCACAGATCTTTATGATTTACAAATGGTGCTGTGTGAGCTATGAGCCTTATTTTCTGTGCCATTACATAGTATTATAATGCTGATGAAAATAGACAAGATTTTCTTCTGATGACAGTGGAAGCACTGTTGTTTATTATTTGCAGCAAAGTCACACATGTTCCACTGCAATGAAACTTTTGAAAGCTCTTTGTAGATGAGAGGGAGTCATTACGAGAACATGAGGAGAAATCATTGGGGAGTGAAAAGAGGTGCATTTGTCAGAACACAGCACAGCAGGTGTGCTTCTGCTCTGGGACTCTGACTCATGATGTTTGCTCCAAAAGACGGAAGATGTGTTTTTCTGCAAGTCAGTGTCACTCTACCTATCTGTCCCTTATCTGAGCCTCAGAAGGCTCAGAATGGCTAGAGGTGTCTTCCACAGCTGTTGACCTACATTTTGGTTGAGTGTTCAATCAACACTGATATGAGGTCAGCTATTAGTTTTTGAGTGGAGCCATTAATTTTGCCACTAGCATGACACCTTGTTAGGTGTTCTGAGCCTTGTGCCTTTGCAGAGTGGTATCCCCTACTTTGCTGCTTTTGATTTCTAGTTGCGTGTGAAGTTTTGGACATTAAAATCAATGTTGGGAGATGCCACAGGGTAAACTTTCTAGAGTATGTCCACATGCATTCCCTGTAACTCAGACATTATCTGTTCCAAAGATTGCTCATAGAACCTTTCCTAATGACAGATCGATCCTTGATACCTGCTGCAAAAAACCTCCTTCCATCGGTCTTCAATAGAGACTTCTTCTAGTAGGGAAATGGAAACTGATGCCAATGGTTGGATTAAATTGCAGCAGCAGCCTTTGGCTGACCTCAGCAATAGACCTTTGTTGCCAGAGAAGAGCAGTAAAGGGACCAGGCATAACCCAAAGATTTTCTCCTATGTACCTGCTTCACAGTTGCCAAATAATGGGAAAGGATTGAATGGAAGTGAACATAATAGTAATGACACAGGGGGGCACTCGGGGCACATAGCTTACTCCCTTTTCACAGCCAGGAATCCAGCCTAAAAGAAAATCACCTGCCTACCTTGCTATCTGCCTGCCTCCACTTTTGCCAGACTTTCTGGAGGGCATACTGATACAAAACATTTGACAGAAGAATCAGAATTAGCTTCTGGCCAAAGCACAGACAAGTAAGCCCCAAACAGATTTGGTGTCCAAAAGTACACAAAGCATATTTTTATTTGGTTTTGGATATTTACTACTTTGATCATACCGGATTCAAACCAAAAAATTGTGGAATTAAGTTGCCAGACTCTCTTCAATGAAGACACTTTCTAATTTTAAAACATGGAACAATAAAATAAGGCTATTTTTAAAGAGACTACTAATTATTTATCAGTGTTTCTGAATTGTTTTGTGGCTGGTTGTGGCCACAAATGTAAATATTTAATTGCTAGAATATCTTACAAATTTTAGATTATAAAGAAACCCCCCTCTTGAGACTTTATCTGTATTTGAACTCAAATAATGCAATGCATTACTACAGAGTTAATGATTTCGTTTTTCTACTTGGCAGCACACACATCCAACAGGTTTGAAAATACCTGTGTGGAGTGGCTGTGTTCAGAGCCCCACAGTACCAAGCATCTCAGCCCTGCCCCTTGACACGTCCTTTTGTCCCTTTTTCTAAGAAAACTTGATTAGCATTGTCCGTGCTTTAGCAGATCAAAGCTCCTGACACGTAACGGTGTTTGCTCTTCTTTGAGCATCAGGTAGCCTCCCAGCAATCTAAGCCTCGGTCCTTGCAGATGGGAGGGTGTGTGGTGGAAGAACAAGGATATGTGAGACTGCAGAAGAACTCCTAGGCTTGCTGGAAATACTTTGCCAGTAGTACAATTGACAGAGATGTAAAAATATTGTGCTTCTAAGTTTTAAAAGCAGAACTTAAAGTTCAAACATTTCAAGCAAGTAGCATTTTTTTGTATTTGCTCAAGGCATGCATATGTCGCCTTGCCTAAACAAGTGGGGGAAACAACAAAATTCTTTTTAGCACAAGTGTGTTCCTATGTATTTTTTTTTCTTTATGCCTCTTAAATTTTATTTCTTGCCCCTCAAAGCATTTTCTCTCTCTTAAAAATAGTTGGATGCTTTACGCCTAATATTCACCATTTTCCTTTATATGCAGATAACACTTAAATGAAAAAGTAAATGTATTTCATAAAATAGTTCCAAATTTCAATAATTTAATGGATATTCAAATGTGTATCTCTCATTCTCTACATATCAGTTCAAAAGAGAGAGTCCAAGACAGCAAAAGAGAAAAAAAAGCATAGCAAGGATAGAGAAGTCACATAACACATTAACAGTACCATTGGTAAGAAAAACTTCCAAAGAGACCTAATGCACAAGGTGATCTGACAAATATCTCAAGTTTAAAAACATTAATTTAAAAGTTAAGCCACTAAAAGAATATATTTATTCTGAAATGAGCAGTAAGATGAATGTTAAACCTTCTCTATGAATTATCTATCTGTTGCACACAAAATACTAAGATCATCAGATACCTTGATGATATAGTTTTCAAAAATAATTAATATCACATTAATGTTGCACCGTCTGAGCCATTCAGCCTGGGACTGCAATAAACTCTTCCCCTGAATATAATCCCAACCAGAAGTCAGTACCCCAAGCCGTTCTCCTGGTTGAATTTGATTTGCAGTTTATGTAGCCAAATTCAGCTCCCATTGAAGTCCAGAACCAGAAGGGTTCCCTCAGGAGGCTTAGCCTGCAGTTTCTAGCACTGTGAAAGAATCCACATCATCATAACTTCCAGGGATCTCCCCTGTTTACAGCCCTCACCACACACGTCTCAGTGAGGTAGCTGCAAGCAATAGTTTATCTGTATCCTCATCACAACTGCTTGCCAAACAGTTTGTTGACTGTTTTGGTGTTTTTCCCACCTGTTTAGACAAAATGGCATATGCACACTATGCCTTGAAAGAAAACAACAAAAAAACCCATAAAATCACACTTGTTAAAGATGCTTAAAGTTCAGATTCTGGTTTTGAACAAAATCCTGTCATTTCTTCATTCTTGGATATTGATGATGGTGAAAATTACTCTGTATTTGAAAAATATAGTTAGCACTCAGCATGTCAGGCAGTACTTTACTCCAAATACCTTAAAGCCTAAATACAGGATGAAAAATCATCCAAGAGTATCACTAGGTACCATCCTGTTATACTGATGTGTGTATTGCTCTCTGAGTACCTTCTTGGCTAGATTTTTTAATTTGTTAATTGCTCTGGGCTTAAATTGTGACTCCATTTTTGCTTCAGATATTGTTGGGCTGTTACTAGTTTTCTCATTTTGACCCAAATTAATATTTTAATTTTCTGCTGAAGTAATCAATTGCTTAAATCTAAGTGTGAAGAATTGAGGACAAGGTGCATGTGTTTTTGTTGGCTGGGAATAGAAAAGATTGTACTCTTTTGGATGGACCTGCATTAAGAATATTATTCATACACACAACAAGATATGAGTCTCATTTACTCCCAGTACCAGAACTTAAGAGATCTTTTGAGCTTTCCAAACCAGACTGAACTGCTAGGGGGAATACAAAATCATTGATCATGTTGTTTCTTTGGGCTTGCTCAGCATTAAGCTCCATGGCTGATGCCAGCCATAGAATGCATGAATTCCCTGCTATGCCATGGCACAATCTCCCTGATGTCACAGGTTTGAAATAAGATCCATGCAGACACAATCATTTACTCTTTTTGATCCAGCTGAGATAAAGCTTAACTTGTAATCATTACTGGAGACACGCTGGAGAGTATTAAATATTGTAAGTGATCAGATGGACCAAGATCATATGAAAAAATACAGTAGAAATTTGACACAAAAAACTAACATCCTTTATTGTCCTAGCTGTTGTAATTCAATTCTAAGTACAAGACCTAATTAAGAACTTGAAAATATTCCCTGATATTTATGTCATAAAATAAAGGGGGTTGAAAAAGATTGACTTTATGGTACAAAGCAGTTGAAGACTATACAGACCGCTTTGGGTTTTTTTGGTTTTTTGGGATTTTTTTTTGTTGTTGTTGTTTTTTTGTTTATGCATTTATCTTAGTCTTCATTTTTGGTAATAAAGTACTATATGTACCTTATCTTTTCACTGGATAGCTGCTGGAATAAAGAAAATGTGCTCCGATCATTTTTCTTTCATTTTTTATTCTGGAATCCTTTTACCAGCTGCTTGTAAAACATGGAGGGGGGGATTAGACTGTCACTGATGAGGTAGTGGGTAAGAAGTAAGTTGAATTTAATTACTGTGTGTATCCTCTCATGCTTATTGATTTTTCTTCATAGCTTCAGTGGATATTTTCCTGGTTTACACTAGTGTAAGTGCAAACGTGAGTAAGATCAAAATCAGGCTGCAAAGATTTACACAGCTTAAAACAAATGTAAGTTAGGAAATTAAAAATATACATTTGCATCTTTGTTTTGCTTACAGTTTCAAGGAATAATCAGAACAGTTTACATTGTTTTGGTAGCTATATTTTAAAAATATCATGATAAATGGATAAATATAGGCCTGTTCACACATGCACTAGAGTCAACAGTAATAAGATCTTGCCTTCAATGAGGAGAACACAGCCTTTACAAGCCTGAGCTAAGCATAGTAAGTGCCATTTTCTGTCAGCATGTCAGAGCACTGCTCTAGCATTTTTTCCCATTTGCCATTTTTGTCTTTTTAGTTCCATTTAAAAATTAATATAAAAATAAATGCGATAAAGCAAGCAAAGGAGGCATATTGAGAGGAGGGTGGGATCAGAGTAGGAATGAAAACTGGAGCGATAACTCTGACTTCCCTCTTTTTGCTCTGCCATTTGGAGTTTGCTAGGAAGGCACCAAAGCAATACCTCTTTTATACCATTCTGAATAAAAAGCCATCCTGTAAACGTGTGATCCATCCTGCAATGGGCAAAGGGGGATATTTTTCCCATGACTTTATTTAATTGTTGTGTGCATCTGTGAGCTCACTTAAACCCCATCTGCACGCTACTTCACAGCACAGCCTTCCCTGATCAGAATTAGGTACGTGTTGGACAACCCAACTTCTACATGATTTCAGGCAAGTGTTGAAAAAGCTTTAAATATCCGTGTTAGTAAATTTTCTGCTTATCAGTCAGAGTTCCTAGTGGAGGCTATTTGTATCTCTTGCTCAGAGAGAATGATTTTCTGATATTGCTCTATGTCAAGTTGCATTGAGAAGAGGACCTTGATTGTTTTTGGTCCTTTTTGTTGTTGCTATTGCCTTCTGAGTAGTTGATATTTTGTCAGTGACAGAGATTCTGCACTATTTATGGGTTTTGCACTATAAAACTACCGCAGCCCAGTCACATGGCTTCCTTTCCTAAGCCATCTGTCACAGAGGTCTGGAATTTTATGTGAATGTTGGTTGTGCAGACTTAACCCAAGTTTTTTTATTATGAAAAATGTCAGCAACTACAATATTTAGCATTTTACTTTACATTGGTCATTAAACTTAATTACTGTAGCTCTGTTTCATTGCTATAGTTACATATCAACTGTGAAGCCAAAAAACACTGAGGCGATCATGGCAGAGCTATATTGTCAGATCCTGGAGTGTGTGCTTGGCACTGATATAGTTAATATCTTGGATTTTTGTAACTAAGGTTTATTAATGCTGATATAAAAATGTATTTGATATTATACAGATGGCATAAGATGTTGTGGTTACTAAGTTATTATCCAGGATAAGCTGCACTGTCAAATTCAGGGCTTAAAACTATCACAGGAGATTAAACTATTTACTAAAAAGGGGCAGAAAGATATAAGCAAAGCATCTTAGTATGAACATATTAGAAGTGTATTTACTTCCCATAAATATAATAAAACATCTCTCTCTTTAAGCTGTATGATTGAAAATGTGAACTTGGCTGTGTGGAAGAAGCAAACATAAGAGGTGTCTGAGTTTCTGAACCAGGGACAAGCAGATGGCTTGGTGGTGCTTCGGTCTAGGTGGGCATCTGTGTCAGGCTCATGGATGCAAAATGGAGTCCTGCTGGCTGAGTGAGAAGAGGTTGTCAGGCCCTAAATTGTCATCTTCTACCAATATTTTCCTTCTTACTCAGAAGATTTAATCAATCCCATTTTGCCTTTAAATGAGCCTTCGCTGGCGGTGGTAGAAGACAGGGCTGCATGAAGGAAGCTCAGTCCAACCAGGGTGGCCATGTCACACTTTCAGCACAGGGGAAGAACTCTCTGTTTCACCACAACTCTTCTGAAGATCCTTCAGCAAGGATAAGTTTCACTGCCCTATCTTTAACAATTAAATGGTTGACTAACCATCAAACTCCAGCAATATTTAATCAAAAGAAAGAGAAGGGGACTCTTTCTGCCAGTGTCTTCCTGAGGAAGAGGTCTAAGAAAGACAGAAAAACTTGCCCACTGGACATACCTGTCTCTTTTCTGTTTACAGCACAACAGCTAGGTGATTCACTTACACTATGAGTTTCCTATTATATTACTCAAGGTAGGAAATCTTGGTTTATACAACTGTCTCCTACAGTTACACAGCACTGAACACATCTACCCCAAATTCCCAAGTGTTATCCAAGCTTCGTGGTGATGCAAATTAAAAATAGTAGTGATGACAATAACAGGAAGACAATGAGCAGCATTAATTACAGTATTCTATGTGTAGATCTCTGACATTGCTATTTATCTCCATAGTCTTTGAATGTTCTCCACTTTATTCAGGGCAACTACTGAACAGTCCTCTAGAAGCCACCTTTCATCTCTTCCCCCACTTGACTTCAGTAAATGTTGGCAATTGCAAGGATTAGTCTTCTATTCGTCCCTATATAGAAAACATGTCAATATGCAGTGTAGCATATTGAGCATGAGGGGAAAGTTGTTGTTGCTTACATTAATAAGTTGCACTTTCAGCAGCTTTTTATCATTGCCAGAAGAGGAGTTTGTCCTCTTTTTCTGTGATCAAACAGCATAAGGCAAAACAGTGAAGTTTCCTTCCTTTGTTCTTGTACAGCCAAGCAGCTTTTGCCCCTTTTTGTGAGCAGGGGAACTTCTCCCAGACTGGAAAGAGAGGCTGGGTCTCTCCCCAGCCTGCACATACCTCTGCAATTAGAGGCTGCTCTTTGCTGTACTTCCCAGGAAGAAAAGGCTTTGTTAACTCGGACAGAATGTCTCCATCAGGGAGAACCTCCTCAAGATCCTCCTGTACCTCTCAGTCTAGTGGTGTCAGTGCACCACTAGACTTGTGCCTTAGTGGCCTAGTCATATTATGATAAAGGCAATATGTTATTTCAAGTGATGTAGAAAACTCCAGTGAAAATTTCTCCCACTGTGCTACTTTTAGACATATTTCTTTCCCCCTCCTTCTCCCCGCCATGATGCAGATGTTATAATGTTTCCAGGGTGTGGGGGGAAGGGAGGATATGTAATAGTAATGCTGTTGATGACCTAAACAATGCATTAATGCTTTTAACAGTGAATTGGGGTCATAGTTCTCTGTAAGAGTGAAAAGATCAAGAAGATTTAAAGCTAAACTTTTTTTAAATAAAACTAGATTTAGGGTGTATAGGTTATGGTTTAGTGGCATCTTATTTAAATTCTACTTACTATGTTTAAGCTGAGATGCAGGGATACCATTACTGAAGCTACTCTTAAGTCTGCCTAAGGGTTGGACATTAACTGACATAAATCGAAAAGCTGGGTTTAGATTCAGATAAATTTAAATAAAAGCGTGCATTTATATTTATCCTTTAAAAGCACCACGTGGTTATTTTACAGCCTTACCATGTCCATATCTAAACATGTCTTTATTTCCTGTTGCATGTCAGGGAGCTGAGATAGAAGTGGATGAAAATGGCACTCTGGATTTGAGCATGAAAAAGAATCGAAGCCAAGACAAAGTTATGCCTCTCACTTCTTCTAGCACAGCACTTCCCACTCCTTCCTCTTCTCCTTTCAAAGCAAGCAGCATCCTGGTAAATGCAGCCTTCTACCAGGCACTTTGTGAACAGGAAGGCTGGGATACACCAATCAACTACAGCAAGACCCATGGCAGGAAAGAAGAAGAAAAAGAGGTATTTTTTCAGTTTCTGAGTGACTTCTTCCCTTTCATGAGAGACCATATGACAGTCATTGAGACCATCTAGCGCAGTTTAAAGGGAATCAGTTTCCACAGGTAGAGGCTTGTGAACATTGAGCTGGTTTTAATGGTCTCTTGGATGTGATATAAAAAAAAACATTACTCACTTTGAAAAATCTTGCTTTCAGAGCCTACTTGTTAATGTCTGTAAGTCTCTGAGATAAGGGAAACAAAGGTATCCATCATTAGAGACTGCTTTTTAAATTTTGTTCCTAATGGCTCAATCCTCTAACACAGACACCCAAATGGACTAGCAATCACCAGGGAAAAAACAAAACAAAAATAACCCCAACAAATAAAATCAAACCACAACAGTTCTTTCACTCTGAAACAAAAAGTAATTTTTCCATACCAGCTCTTCATATTTCTAGATAACTTGCATTTAAACACATGCTTAAAAACTTGATTGTAAAATTCTTCCATTGGAAAACTTTTTATTTTATATGCTGCAAGAAATTTCTACCAGTGAGTCTTAGATCTCCAACTTGCAACTTCTGCAACCAGTCTTGTACAGTGTCACTTCCAACTCAACAATTCTCTTGATTTTGGTTTTGTTTCTGTTTTGCTCTTTCATGTCTGCTCTTGACAACAAGGCAGCATAGTCTACTATGGCCTTTGCTTCTTATTCTTCTACTTTGCTGGCAAGCTCAATTTTATTTTTTTTTCTCTTGAGCCTGACTTTCAGGATATGGACTGCTTTGATTTTTCTTAAAATCAGGAAGAGACCACCAGATCTTTAAAAGGCTGATTTGATAAAAGCCTATGTTACAGCTTTCAGAAACAGACTAAAAGATGTCCCAGTTGGACGGTTTTATGTAATTAAATCCCTGTTTGGTTTTATATATCAAATAATAGAATTCGATCATTATATTTATTATGAAATCAACTTTTGTTCAAATATCAAATCTGACACTTCAAGAAGACATAGATGGGGTAAAGCTATTTACGACTGAGATTAGAGGATCCAGGCCTCCAATTCAAAAACCACCTGGAATTAAAAGATAATTCAGTTGTGTGGTCAGAAAAAAATCTGTCAGCACTGGGTAGTCTGTTACAATGTGTCCATGGAAAAGGCTTGCATTTCTTGAAGGGTGGGTTGTCTTGAACCCTTTGCAGTCTCCTCTTTGGGGCTAAAGATGGTCCTCACCTCACCAATGACAGAACAATCCATGTACCACGGTTTTGGAGAGGGTTTGACATGAGGCAGGAAGCTGAGGGCTCAGGCCCTTCCCAGTTCATGCTGCACGATGAGCAAGTATATCCAGCTTGGAGAGGACTGCCTTGCTGCTGTGATCGAGAGGTGGCAGGGGACCTGTCTTGTCACTCTTCCTTGCTGCCATCACAGCTCAGCAAAAGAACCAAGATGGGAGCACCTCCACATCACTCCCCAGTCTTTACCTGACTTTCACAAGACTATGATGGGTGTCTGGATGTTTCCCTGCCCCTTTCCAGCACAGGGAGTTTGAGGCAACTAAACTATGCAACGGGACATAATGGCCCAACGCACTCAGGTGCTGGTGCCCTTTGCTTTGACACTGTGCATTTTGCTCCTAATTGAGGATCTGGCCCCAGATCTCTGCTGCGAGATTTTGCCATCACAGGGAGCCTTGATATGTCCAGGGATGTCAGGGCCAGAGGCTCTGTTTTCAAAATCAAAGACTGGCAGTTACCCTTATGCAAAGAAAATGACTGATTATATCTATTTCTAATTCATTGTTATCTGGTTCATATGCACAACAGTTGCTTAATTTTGGTGGTAATTTCCAGAAAATATTGTCTCTCTCTCTCTCAGCAAAATAGCCTGTCCAGATGCCCCCTTAAAAAAAAAAATCTGAATTTGGAAAAAGCTCAAAATCTCTCCAAAAGGAAAGAGCTGAGAAATAACTAGAGCTGTCAGTTAGTTCAACTGTCAGTTCTCCAAAGATTTCAGGGCTTAAAAATGTTAAAAGTGCCAGATGCTATTATCTGTTATTCATGTTACCATTATGTTCTGGTCTTTGCTGAAATCAATATAAACTTCCATCTGTACATTAATGGAGTATCATTGCTTGCTTTCTTTCTGTAGTGTGCATGCATGAATACACACATGCTCTTTGCACGAAATAGTAGTGCTTGGACCAATTGGGATGGTTCCGATTTTTCTTTTAGTCTGAAATTCTTTAGATTTTAGATAGCATTTAACTATAAATCCATTCAAATGGAAAAGGAAAAATTATACATACAGTTGGGCTTGACTAGCTGTGATGATCATCAACCAACATATCAGGAAGAGAGAAGTGCTAAAGGTGTTTTCCCAAAGGATTATCTCTCCTTATAAAGATAAATAGCCGGAGAAGGACACAAGCCAAGACATGATGCTCTACTCTTAGTCTTAAGTGCAGAGGATCAAAAAGTATTTGTTCTTTATTTCTGACCTTCTCTGTTTCAAACAGACGCAGCCCCTTTTGGGCCATGTGTAGTGATGTAAGGTTCTAGAAACGCAGCGTTTCAGTATTCCTTTGCCTACATTTCCTTTCCACTGTCCTGCTTTTGCAGCTTCTATGCATCTGAAGATTTTATGCTGCTTGAATAACACCAGGTGTTCCTCAAGGAACTAAGAAAATGCTGAAGAAGTCACTTGTTTAAATGTCTATATATCTCCCTCACTCCTGGGAAACATACTAAGGGAGGTTAACTAGGAAAAAAAACTGTATAAAATTGTTGATGTTTCTATATATATATGTCTGTATAGCACTACTTTAAAAGAATTACAAATCCTAATAATTCAATTCAGGAAATTCACCATTAAAATTTGAAAAAAACCCTAATTATTTAAAGATAGGAAATGAAAATACTGCAATTCTAAACCCTCTATTATCGGTCGTACTGGTGGCTGTACCCATGTCAATCTTCACCATGAAATCTTATTTTTATTAAACTACTCAGTGAAATGAAGCTGTGAACTGCAATACTGTAGCATTTTGTCGAGCTTTGATATACATAATTCTGCATCAGTCTGCTGTGTGCAGCAGGTATTAGACAGTGACATGATGAATAACTCACATACACACAAACATGTTTCTGGTCCATCACCAGCAAAAGATCAGGAGATATCTTTCATTTAAAACGAAGAACACAAATTACACATATGAAAGCATTAAAATATCCTGCAGCACAAACAGTTGTGGCTACTCTGGTGTGCTGCAGGTTGAATCCTCAGGTACATGACTCAGATCAGGATCACAGCGGAGGGCTTGAGGGTTATTTTCACCACCGCCTACTCCAGGCTGCTCTCAGAAGAAGTGAAAGAGGCTGATGTATGCCTGGTTTAGATACATGGGATCCAGGCAAGGCATGCTTTAAATTTTTAGAAACACGCATCAGTTCAGTGATGCAGATGTAGCCTGGCAGAGTTAGTTGTTAGACAGGAAACTGATAAACAGTTAGAAGAACAGCCTTCTTTGACCTCCATTAAATTAAGTGGAAACCATTTCTTCTGTGTTTTTTGAAGTTATTTTGACATCTGATCCCCTCCAACAGGGGGTTACCATTTTCTTGTTTCTTTGGGGAGCTTTCAGTCTTACAGTGGCTTAACACCAGTGATGATCTCTGCTTGCATGTGATGGTGTTAGAACTGACAGAAGTAGTCAGGAATTCAAATCCCCATCCTGCAGCTTTGAGTGGCAAAATCAACCCTATATGCCACAGGGACCTAGATTTAACCCAACTTTGGAAAAGTATCTTTGAAGTTTCTTAATTCTTGAACAAATCTGACATCCATTTTTCTACTTTTGTATTTTAGCATTTCAGTTTCCATGTTTGGAGGACTTTCAATCAATTAGTATTTCTCTACTAACATTTTATCAAGACCCTTTTTGGTTGCTAATTTTCTCTGTTGCTCCCTATCTGAAGTTCTCCTTCAGAAATATAATTCCCAAAGCCTGAAATATATGAGGGTTCTTCTATTTATTTAAAATAATTACTCATTAATTACTGTGAAAGAGTGTTTAGTAAAGCTGAATATATGTATTTTTGCTTTCTATATTTGTAGCAGATTAGATTACTCCCAAACAAATTAACCCCACAAATGTGGTTGCAAAAATCAGTAGTAATTGATACAGCAATAATATGGCATCGTTTCTGTACGTATGTGTGGTGTGAGTTACAGTAGGCAGTAGGTAGCCAGTAGCAGAAAGCAGAAGGAAGTCATATTGAGGATCCAGCCTCCAAACAGGCAAAGATGAGCTGCCAGAATTGAGGACCATATGGAAGCTTTATCAGAAGAAACACCCCTGCAGAGCTTACAAGACCCAGTAGGCAGAAACTCCATTTTCAGTCCAGATTCGACTCAGCCCTTCACTCTGTGTTAACAGCTCTGCAGACATCCCTGCTCCTCTGTCCTGGCACAGCTGTCAGCTGCACAAGCCCAGAGCATCCAGGGCACCAGCCCCGTGAGTTTAGCAGAGGCTGGGACCTTCCCCTCTCAACCACAGGCAGCAGTTTCTGCTCCTACAGATGGTAATCTGTGGGAAATACCTAAGTATTGGAATGGAATCACAAAACAAACATGAAGTCCAAGAAGGGATTAATAGAGGTCCGATAATTGATGCTATAAGCTTTGGAGGATTCTTGAATGATAAAATAGCTACAGATCATCCCTTCGAACAGAAAATACTTATCTTTCATAAAGGTAACAATGATTGAAGGCATTAAGCCTCAAAACAGTATAAACAGTATTTTGATGTGATCAAAGATTTTTCAGAAAACAATAATGTAATTTCCTTCCAGGACTACAAGTTTCCAAAATGCCTTGCCAAGGGAGTGAATGCTCATGACTCATACCATCCACCAAATAGCATGGTAGCAGTGATGATTTTGATCTACAAGTAGTAGAAATCAAGAACTACCCTTAGTAGCCTGCTATTAAGAAAACTTCAAAGTCGTTTTATTCTTCATGGTTTTTATTTTAACAAGAATTTCCTCTTTGAGTAAGATAACAAGGCATTCCATTTCACAGACCTAAAAGCTTTGCATTTACATTTGCTCATGCAAAATAGTAATTTTTTACATTTATGATTGCAATTTTGTAATTTAGGATTGCAATAGTCACCACTTCAACTGTATTCAAAATCCAGCAACGTACTTACAGAGAAAATAAAAAGAACATAATTGCAGAAGTCTTGTTTGGCTCTACCAACAACCACTTTTATTTTCTCTGCGTACTTTCCTTTGGCCTTTATCATCATCTTATAAAAGAGCCCCAAATTTCTCCTATATATGGCTTAAACTAGCATCTGTCTTCAGAAATATTTACAGAACGTTTTTAAAAGTCTACCTGTAAGAACCTGAAACTATGATGTACTAAACTTTCCTAATTTCTCTCCATCATCTCTTTAATTATTTTTTTTTTAATGTTTTACAAGAGGTTCTCTTCTTGTCATGGCAAATTATTCCTTAAATGTGTGGGAGGACTTGAAGAGAGAAACCTTTTGTCACGTTCTCATCTAATATTTCAGAAAGATCCAGTGAGCTCTCCAGAAAACATGGAGGAAAAGAAGTATCCAGGAGATGTCTCCATACCAAGTCCTAAACCCAAGCTTCATTCAAGAGACCTCAAAAAGGAACTCATCACGTGAGTCACAAAAAATCCTGCATTTTCCTTTGCCCTGGTAAAGACCGACTGTGCCGCTGTTATGAGTTCTGGTTTGAAGTAGATTTGCAGGAGCTGAGCGTGGAGACTTGCACAATTCACTACACATGGTTAGTTCCACATCGTGGGTATGTAGACATGAGGTTTGGAGCTGCGACAAGCCAGGGTATGCCTGCGGGTCTGGATAGATCAATGGCTAAATCTCTACTGGGTGCCACTCCTTATTCCTCAGATAGATAGGTAACAAGTGGGCAACAGCTCTTTCTGCAAAACACACAGTTTCATTACGTGCTACAGATTGGCTCTGCTAATGCTTACATAATTAAATAAGCTTTAATTGAACAATCGTCATTATAGATCCATTGCTTAGAGCTTGTGTAAAAGCAGTCAGGATTTCTCAGACAGAAAACATGCAGAGTTCATAAAAAGACAAAATACAAGACAAAAAGTGCCATGGGGTTTTCCAACCTGTAGGAAATATGTTTGAGTCCTTCATCTGCTTCCTTCCAAGCAGAATTAGTTATTCAGTCCTGTAGAAAACCCAGTGGTTGTACAAATTCATGCTCTGAGAGCACAGGCTAATATTTTCTTTTCCCAAGTATTGAGATGCACTTGCTCTGTCTTAAGTCCCAAAACTTTACTATCTAGAACTGCAAATACATTCGGTTACATCTGTCTGCATACAACAGCTCGTTTCAGTTTAAAATTGTTCACTAAAATTGTCCCAAGCAGCTCATAACACAAGTCACTCTTAAAAAATCTCATCTAGGCTCTTCACAAAATCCCTTTGGGTTCACGTCAATATCATTTTGATATCAACACAGAGTTTTCACTGTAATAGTCAACTAGGACTCAGCAATCATTTATGGCACTTTTCTTTTTGTCCTAAACCAGAGTAAGTCTCTCTGAACAAGTGTGGTCCACATCACTGAGTGATGATAGCCCATAACATATCACTGCAGGCTCATCCATAAATAAACACGTCATATCCCGCCAAAGTGTGTCCTGTTCTCCAGACTCGGTGGCACTGAAGCAGTTAGAGCTGCCTCTGTCTCTGGAATTCACATTTCCCTGGGGCAAGCTGCTGTGAAGAGCGATTCTTTCCCCTCATGTCATGCAGTCTGCATGTTGTCTACTCACCACATTATATCTGCAGTTGTAGTTCATGACCTAAATTGCTACAGGTCAGGTTGTTTTGATTCTTCTTCTAAAACAAATGCATACAAAAATCACCGAGAGTTTATTTTATGAAGACTAATGGCTTTTCTTTTGTAACATTTATTCCTTTGTGATACTGACCTGTTTCAAGATGCCTGTAAAATACTTTTCCACTGTCCTAAATAATAACACCAGACTATTTACCAGGGCAATGATGAGCTTACAGTGGTTGTACTCTATTATGTTCAAACAGTGAGTAGAGATAGGTATCTAAAACGTAGTTGTGCTGAAAATTAAATAAGGAATAGTTTTAATTTATCAGAAGAATCCATAGGCAATATAGGGATCAGACTACATTCCTGTGATCCCACTGAGCTCAGAAATTGTACTGCACAACTCAGTACAGTTGGCTCCATCATGAGGAAGCTTTTAAAATGACATAAGCACTTGCAGAGAAAAATTTTTGAATGTGGTTAGTGCAGTTACAGTGAACTACTGTATGAATACCACTGTCTAGCATGTGCTTTCTATTTTTCCATGTTGATTCTGTTGCCCATAATGGCATCACTCAGGTTGAAATGGGCTGTGAAAATGAGGCTTATGTCTTCCTAAGGCTTCTTTACAGATCTGAAAAACTTCCTAGCATTCTGCCAGCTCAGAGAAAATAGCCAGGTGAGCATCTCAGGCACCCCTTTTTCATTAGCATGGAACACTAGCTAACAGTTTTTGTACAGCATCTGCTTGCCCTTTTTATCCATATGCCCAGTGAAAGAAAAGCAGTTCTTTATAAGGCAGCTCTGCAGGGTTGTTGTTAGACTGTTCTAAAGAACTGTGCGAAGGTATATTTAATTCAACTCCTGCTCCATGCACAAGTTGCATTTCTTGGTATCTTTGCCCTTTTGCAGAGGACTGTATCCCAGTTTGATAAACGAGTTCAGTGCTACAATTGAAGAAGGGCTGAGGAAAAAGAGAAGCTATAACATCTTCTCCAGGCTGAGCATACCTCCATCTCTTGATTTAAACGAGTATATCTGCTCTGTTAAATGTACACCATTGTCTTGGTTCCAGCCAGGACAGGGTTAATTTTTGCTGTAGCCAGGAGGTGGTGTGGCTGGGACCTGGAGGCTATTCTATAACCTCACCCAGGGAGAAGGTTTTCCTCCCAGTTGAGTAAGCCTGGCAAAGGGAGAGGTAGGGTAACACCAGTACTGAGCCAGAGTATCGTCCCATGGGTTCCAAACAATCATTTGCCTATCTTGTACTCCTTCTTATGGATATTTTTGCTGTTACCATTCATTTTGTTATCTCATTGCTGTTTTCAGTAAATTGTTCTTATCTCAAGATGTGATTTTCACCTTTTGTGCTTCCAAATCTCCTCTCCAACCTGCCGCAGAGGAGGGAGGAAGGGGGAGTGAGCAAGCGGCCTATGGTTTGGAGAGTCTTGGTGGGAACATTCACTTGAAGAGTATCCTTCCTAAACCACAACAACCACATTTGTATCACTTCTCAGTTCAGCTGAGAAACATCTTGAGAAAGTTCTGTGCTCTTTCTGAGCATCAGCTGTGTGACATTGATGTGCTTTCTGTTCTGCAAGCAACCCTAACAGCTTTCTCACTTGTATCAGTAAATAAAGATCGGATGTGTTTCTAAAGAAGGTGCCTTAATTTAGTCAGAAGTGAAAGGAATTATTTTGAATATTACTGTTCTTTGGCCTGTGTTATACTGGAGGTCAGGTCAGAAACTTCAGCTCTAGCATTTATGAATTGCTGTCAAAATTTTGTACCGATAATGAATCAGTCTTTTTAAGAACCCACTTTGTAACCAAAATGCCCATGCAAAGGTAATCCTACATAGATTAAAAAAAAATAAGGTTTTGAATTATTTGCATGATAGAAATAGGAGAAATTCTTTCCATCTGTGCTTCAAGTAATAATTAAAAAATAGAAGTGAAGTTTTTCTAGTTTTCTGCAGCGTCGTGACAATGTTGAAATGTGTAATGATGAACATGATTGCCCTAAGGATCATTACATAATTCACTGCAGGGTATGGTGAGCTATGTGGTGTATTTTATATGCTCTAACTTCACATTGCTTCTTCTTCACATAGCTGTCCAACTCCAGGATGTGATGGTAGCGGTCATGTAACAGGAAACTATGCCTCACACCGCAGGTAAGAAACAACAGGAAGCCTAAAACAGGAAATAGAGCTACTTTTAGCTCGTCGTCTTTGAAGCTTTTTATACTAACCATGGATAAGTATTCAAAAGTAATTTGCAGAAAATATTCCACAGAGAAATGTGGCTGTTTTTCCTGGTTTTGGTATAGTTGTGAAGGTCTGGACTTTATACGCTGATGCAGAGTTAAGCAGCAAACGCTTATTAGTGAAGCTGCATTTCTTAGCTGAGACCTGCAGATCAGTCATTTAGCAAACTTTGCATTTCCCTGAGTGTACAAGAAGTCTCTATACAGGTGCTGTTGCATGTAATCATAAATAAGGTTCCTGCATATCTCTCTATGAATGGTTTTGAAATTCATAGATCTGCTATTACAACCTGAGGATGTCAAATATGTTCCTCAAAATAGCCTGCTGTCAACCTAGAGGTTGAAACAATATTTTCCTGCTTTTCCCTTGAGAGCAGAATGGAAATGTTTTCTGCCTCCTACCAACCATGCAGACCAGATCCTCTAGCTGTCCTTCATGTATGAAACATAAAGGATGGATTCTGTGTGCCACTGCCCCACTGTAGCAAAGATTTACAGGGACTAGAAACCTTTGTCCCTAACCATATATTTTTTTTTAGTGACTTAAGGACCACAGCCTTATATTGGCTGCTCCTTCTACGCCAAGAACAAATATTTGAAGGTATAATTTTAACGAATATAAGTCATAGATTGTCTGTATGTTGCTGTTTTGATAAAAATAAATGCTTTGGTTTAGTAAAATATTTCACATCAGATTTTTTTTTTCAGTGTTTCTGGGTGCCCATTAGCTGACAAGACATTAAAATCCCTTATGGCTGCTAACTCTCAGGAGCTTAAGTAAGTATTGACAATAGAACAAATGTTATTGTTTTTTATCTTTGACAAACATGTTCCCTGTGTTATTGAAGCTGTAAATTTGAATTGCTCTGAGTGGTACCAAACCTTTGTCTGAGAAGTTAAGTGAATTGGTTTGAAAGCTTTGGAGTGGAATAAAGTTTACTTTTATCCATTTGTCTTTTTTCATTCTTCATTAATTAATTAACCCTTCATTTTCATTAATTAATCAGGACCTCGGGGGGGAAAAATTGTAAACACTAGGGAAGATGCAGTTTTCTCAGTATTTCTGAGTCAGAGAAATAGAAAATACCTAACATGTAAGACTGATCTGGCAAATAACTGATCCATGTAAAATTAATTGGAATTATTTAGTTAGAAATAAATCTAGTTAGAATAAATCTAAAAATGAGACCAGAATACCTGCAAATAATTTTTATTATTCACTACCCTATACTATGAATTTAATGTCACTGAAGCAGACATCAAGTCATATGATTTTGTGCTGGCATAATTCTCACCATGAAATGTCACTTACAAAAGGACTGTGCAGGCTCTACTATATAGACAGATGTATAGGGACATATGAATATTTCAAAAATCTGTAGTCAAGAGAGGCACTGGCAACCAGTCATCTAGTTATTGAATCGGCTTTGTCAATAAGGATGTGGGGAAAAGGAAAGGATAATTAGAGTTCTTTCATAGCTTTCCCTCTGCAACTTGTAAATTGGATCCCATAATAGATGGCTTGGAAAAACTCATGAATACTTGTAAAAAGGGGAGAACCCCGTGACTGTCCTTTCTGTCCTTTAGGTTCATCCTTAGTCCAGATAGAAGAAAATAAAGTCTGGTCATGGCACTATTTTCCTTTCCTAGTGGTATTGATAGCAGAAGTGACTACACTTAGTCTTGGCTCAGTGTTTGGCTTCCCCAGACCAAATGTTAGTGGTCTTATTCCCTAGCCTTACAACTTCAATTATAATTGAAATGCTGAACTGATGGTAGCCATGAAGTTGAACGCACAGGAGATGCATCAAAACGGCAAAGAAAGACGATTTATACAGGCAGCTGTCCAAAGCAGTTCGCAAAGCCAGTAGGTAAACTGGCACACTGGCACTATGCTTCGTGTTTTGACATCCCTGATCTTCAAAGGTATAAAATTCAGGTTTAGTTTGTTTTAAAAGAGCAGAATGGTTAGCAAGGAACTGACTTGCAAAAACGCTGACGAATTTGAAGTCATTTGCTGAGTCATATATATTTGTCCCTGCTTTTATTGGCTTTCTGCCATACAAAGACACTCACACAAATATTTTGAATAGTTGCTCCTCATGCATCACCCCCCCCCACCCCATTCATGTGTGAATAAGTAAATTTGCATACCAATATGGTTATTTTTCCACTCAAGCTTCTAGAGTTTTGGTCATGCCATAAGGAAAGAGGAGCAACAGCATATGACTTAAATGACAAACTGCACACTGTACGCCATGTATAATAACTGAGTTGTGAAAGACAAAGTCAAAGTTCATGGACATTTCACAGACAGAAATATGTTGCATAACGCAGTTAGCATTTAATTTCAATTAACTAGAAAAAGAGCAAAAATCAAAATCTGTTCACAGACAATTCGCTAAAGGAAAAAGGGCTAAATAAAATTATTTTCCACAAATGTACCACCTTAATTTAGGTTCCTGCAAATGTAGATCAGGTGATATTTTGAACAAAACTCTGCTTCTGGCAAAATTAAATCTTATGCCAAAATGCTGCAACCATGCTTGTGCTGGTGTAGCCATATCAATAGTTAATTTTAGTTTTGCTATGTGAGCAGAGGGCATAAATGCTCATAGAATCAGGCCAGGAAAGTACCCTCATGTAGTTAGGCATGAATATGAAAAAGCTGTGTATTTTTTCCAAATGTTATTCATGTTTAATTTGCCAGAATCAAGATAAGATTTTGGCTTTAATTATGAAGCTCTATGCCAGCAAAGCTACAAGGCTTCCATGTGATCCACAGTTCGGAAATAAGGAAGATCTGCTCAGAAACTGGGCCTGTGATTCAGATTCAAGAAAATTTCTATATGAGGATTCTTGCAGAACAATCTGAGGTGGTCAATTTAAAATGTAGTAAGTTTGATGATGACTCAGGTTTTAAAGCTAAAAAGGATAATTTTGGCTGATATCCTATTTAATCAGAGAACTTGCTTATCAAGCCTCAAAGGATTTTAAATGTTTACTTTGGAGAGATATTTACTAACAATTCAGAAACTTTGAGGAATAGGTGGTCTGTCCTATCTTTAGACAAATTTTTGCAGTGGTTAAATGTCAATTTTTAGGAGAGATTTGAGCAGATTTTCTACATGGGTTCCACATAAAACATTGATACTGATGTATATTCCATAGGCAGTATAACAAATTTCAGTCAATGGTTTTCTCAGCTGACCTCTAGGGGTTTTCCTTAACTACAGTTTATATCCAACACCCCTGGTCAGCTTTTGAGGGAGTAAATATACCAGAAGTGCTCCTAAACCTGCAGCTCAATGTTTAAATTTTACATGTAGTTGTAGTTAATCTTCCTAAAGATAAAGAAATCCTCTTGGAGAAAAGGACAAAATAGGAGGTACTCAATGCCCATTTGAAAGAATTTACACATGAAATTGCTGAGAGATTTATTCTTGAATAACAGATTTGCAAGAATTTTAAAAGAACTTGTAACCTACACTCACCTGAGGGTTGACATCTCTTAATTTGACCTCCTGAGACCTCTGGCCCTTCAATTTAAACCTTATCTTGGCTCTGCTCAGGAATCCATTTTGACCCCCTAAGCTGGGGCACCAGTCCAAACACCAGCTAAAAGATGATGAAATTCCACAGCATTACTGACTGCAAGGCAGTAGATTTTTTGTGTATTTTGTGTTCTGGAATTTCACAATCCATACAAAGATATAACCTTTGGAAAACCTAACCCAGTGGTCAAGATTAAAAGTCTTGCTAATGAAGCTTTATACTGATTTGCCAGTAGTCCACCTGAAATATCATCTTATAGTTTCATTAGTATTGATAATATCTCAGCCTCAAATCCTCATTGACCTCCAGAATAGCTTGGATTCCAATCCGGTGGGAAATCTCTCTGCTGCCGGAAGTGGTAAATACAGATGGTGAGATTTAAAATTTAGTTCAATGTCCTTTTTAAGTATATTCACAACTCTCAGATAGAGCTTTTACTGAATTAAAGTCCACCTCCAGTCTATGCAGGGAGCTCTTCCATCTGTGATCATCTGATAAAACAAGTAGCCAAAATTATTATCCATAATTTTTGGCAAGTGTTCTGGATTTACTTTTGAGCATTCACACTCTCCAGACATCTGCCCTTGCTGCCTGCTCCACATGACATTGTGCCCAGTCCTTGTCCCACACTTAGGTCAACATTTAGTTCTACACAGTCAAGCATATCCTGGCATGCTGCAACCCCCACCTTTACCTTTGCTGTCAGTATGAGGCAAGTCATTCTGCCAAAAATATTTTCTTCACAAAGTGTCATCATGAAATGTTTTGACATTATCTTTTGAAAAAAAAAGTCACCCCTTTCTTCATTTGAAATTATTTGCTGAATTCTACTTGAATCAATGCATAAATTTTTTCATGTCCAAAAGAAGTCAGATTTTTGACAAATTAATTGTTCACAGAAAAATAGTTTTAAATATTCTGTGAAGAGATGCACCTGCACACTCAGATGTGCTATTACAATTATATTTGTAGGTGTTTTCCATGGCAGCCTACCAATGACGAGATTAAATCATGAATCTCTTTAACTCAGGAAAGATTCAGTAACAACTGAGACCTTTAAGAGAATATTGAACCATGCAAGTTTCCTTAATGGTTCGGTACAACAATATTTGGCACAACTCCTTAGGTAATTCGGATACTCTGTAAAAATCATAGTATTTCAAAGTCCCTTAGGGTTGCTTAGCATAAGAACTTTGTGTTGCATAATACAGAAACATAGAAAAAGCTGGCATAACTTGTAAAGGCAAATGTTTTTTGGTGCTGCTTTGTTTGCTGAGATATGTTTATATTCTCTGAAAAAACCTCAAACCAATCTGCCATACAAAAACATACAACACCCTTAAATAAAAAGAAAATTAAAAGAAAAATTAAAGAATAATAATAATAATTAAAAAAAAAAATCTCTGTACTTCTGAGATGGAAGGTGTTACCAGTAAGGTCCTTCTCCAAACCCCACAAAAGTCAGTGGAAAGACCTGCTGACTGCAGTTGGCTTTTGGGGCACAGCACACCTTGCCAGACCACTGGCAAAGACACAGTAATAGGCAGGGTTTTTTTCTTTTTACTGTATGGATGTTTCAGCATTAAACGTTCATACTCGAAAAGGCTTGTTTGTTGCACATACACAGAGATACCCCTCAACCATGAGAAATATGCATAATCCAGTTGCTCAGCTGAATACCCAATTGCATCTCATGCTAGAAAGAGATGGTCCTGTGGTATGCTTACAGTGCTAGAACACGCAAATTATTAAATTCAAATGCTGGCTATCACCTACTGATGCCCAAAAGGAAAACTGCTTCTCTGCTTTCATTTCCCCTTCTGTAAATACTGGCGAAGTGCTTCTTTATATCTGTACCTGAAAACATCATAATAACAAACAAACACATAATAGTAAATTTACAAAGAGATCTATATCAAGCTGCTTTTTTTTTCTTCTCTTTGTAATGTTGATTCTGTGCAGGGAAAAAATGTTTGATGCAAACATTGATACAACCTAATTAAATCTACACATCATATACAATATATTTCAGATTCCCTACTAAAACTCTGCTATTCTAAAAAAATACCTCCCACCCAAAAAAAAGGAGACTTCTTATTTAAAAAAACAAAAAACCAAAAAACCAAAAAAGACAACGAGAGCTAGGTTTAGTTATTCAACAAAAGCTCTGATGTTCTTTCTTCCACTCTAGACAAAATACAGAATGTACACAGTATTTACTCTGTATCTTTGTGGCTGTATTTTGTAAGCTTCCTGTATTATTCCACAGGTGCCCAACACCTGGCTGTGATGGCTCTGGCCACGTGACAGGGAACTATGCATCCCACAGAAGGTAACAACTGTCCCACCGCGTGGGCTGCAGTGCTCAGGGCTCTCGGCTGGCAGCAGCAGAAAGAGGTGGCTCTTTATTCTGTGTGCTTCTTTCAGCTTGTCTGGTTGTCCTCGTGCCAGGAAAGGAGGTATCAAAGTCACTCCTACCAAGGAAGAAAAAGAAGACCCTGAACTTAAGTGAGTACAGAAGCAGGGGTCCACCACCAGTGGAGGAGGGGAAGTGGCCTGTAAGAGTTCAGGACTTGAGGACTCTCAGGGAGATGCCCCAGTTAATCTGAACCATGTGAAAATAGCGCCTAGAGCTGGAGCCAAACCAAGTGTCTCTGCTTCTAGTGAAGTTGGTGAAGTCCATCGCCTAGGAGACTGAACAGTGAGGAAGGATTGCTGTATCTGCTTGCATCGCTCCAATTACTTTAAAGAGTGATATGCAAGTGCCACCTGGTTGAAAAACTTAGCAAAATGGAGGAAAATTATTGCTGACGTAGGTAAAACATATGAGATAATTAAATCAGAATGACACCTTCAAAATATGTTCCAGAGAACTTAAATATCTGTAAGTCTCATGTCTTTTCTCTATGTATGAATGAAAATTTCACTTAAAGTGAAAACTGGAAACTCAGTAGAGATTCACTACATCCCTGGCTTGAATGCACACTCCACTAAAATTTGTAAATGATAACTGTCAGAATATAAAAGCAAAGACTTAGTTGTATGCAATTTTGTCGTAATACTTGCCAATGATATATGCAAAACTGCATAACATTGATGGAGCAGCACAAAAAATTCCCTATCCTTTCTTTGCAAGTATTTACATAGGTTTCCATGCAAGTTTTCCAGTTATAGGAACCCACCTTCTGCTTCATACCAGAAACCGAGATAGAAAGGAGACAATGTTGACTTTCCATATACTTGAAGAAGTGTGATTTATTGCCTGTGATAGAATTTCAATTTTCTTTTCTGGGAAAATACTGTCTAAATGAATGTCTTATTTTCTTAGTCTCTACAACTGCATTTTAAATTGCCTTATTTTAAGATCACCTGAACCCTCATAACCCAGCTTGACAAGAATTGGATGCTCAGGTACAGTGCGCCACCAGGGACCAAGTCTTTCTCCATTAAAGCAAAGTAGCAAAGGCAGCTGGAATGATTTTCTCGGAATTTTTTGAGACTGTCTTTGCCTGCTCTCTCCAGTGAAAATGAGGGTTCTTTTGCTGTGTTTCTGTAGATGTCCAGTGGTAGGCTGTGATGGCCAAGGTCACATATCAGGTAAATACACTTCTCATCGCACTGCTTCTGGTTGTCCTTTGGCTGCCAAGAGACAGAAGGAGAGTCCCGTCAATGGGTCTTCACTATCCTGGAAACTGAACAAACAAGAGCTGCCACACTGTCCTTTGCCAGGCTGCAACGGGCTGGGTCATGTTAATAATGTTTTTGTCACCCACAGAAGGTATAACTTTGTGTTTTCTCTTTTCATTTTTCCTTAACATTCCACTTTGAATTGGCAACATGTGAGGTTAGAGTCAGAATAAATTGTGCTGAAGTCTTTTGAGTAACAACGTAGTTTACATTGCAGCTAAAGTAATACAAAACAGAATTACTTTGAGCGACTTAAATTTTTATGTCTTTTTCTATGTTCCCATTGAAGCATGACTTTCCAAGGTGTTCAGATTAGCACAGAGCCTATACAATTTAGAATTAAATAGAATTCTTTTCTAGGGAAATATGAAGTTGTATCTGCATATCTTCAAAAGAAAAGAGAATTTAAATGACACCAGAAAAGTTTTAGCCAAGAGTCATTCATTTCATCTTTCTACCAGTGGAAAAGTTATACTCATAAACTTTGTATTTAAACAGCTAAAGTTACACAAAGAAAAAACAATCAGCATGCAACACTCGTATGGATTAAAGAAGTTTGAAGTTATAACAATCTTACAAAAAAATTGTCCTTACAGAAAAGGAGTCACACATATAACTAACAACAATAAACACCATCTATCACTGTGAAAAAGTTACTGTAATATGATGATATTGAATCAAAAAATAATCAAATAATCTGATTACAACATCTGAATTAATATCTGGAACGTTTGGTTTTCTGTCTTTAACAGTAATCAAGTCTACATTTTCTGTCTCCTTTGCTTTCTTCCTAATACTCTGAACCAACTTCTTCAATACAAGAATGTCCAAAGTGATTTGGATAAATTCAGTCAGAGTCCAGAGTTATCCTAATTTTATTCCCTGTATCCCATCTAAAAGCCTTTACATTAGGACACCACTGTAAATTGTGGCTAATGAATCTAGTAGCATAAACTGTATGTTAGCTGGTTGCAATTCATAGTGCAGATGATTTCTGTCCTACATGAGACCGGGTCACTCTCAAGATCACGTCAGTTAAAATGAGGTAGCAAATACAGTTTTATTTGGTATCCTTTCCTAGGATACTTGAAACCTAAAAAGTAACATATAGCTTTCAAACAACCTCCCAGTTAGCTACTTGCTCTGGGCAGAGATAATTAGCAGAGATTTAGAACGGAAGAACTAGCATCTTTCCCTGTATAGCTTTCAGCAAAGCTAACAAAAGCTTGGATTTTGTTGAGGTTTTTCCTGTTGTTGGTTTTTTTTTTTTTTTCTCCTGTGTGGAAATGCCATGTCTGTTAGGATTCCCTTTTTACAATTTTTTACACAAATACACACACAGACAGACACATCAACCATTTTCCTCTGGAACAAAATTTTCCCTCACTCCTTGGCTACACTTAAATATAAATCCTTCTGCCAGTTCCTCAGCATATGGGTATTTCTTCTTTGTTATTTATAAAGATAGTATTAAGACACTGCAATTCCTCTTAGCCCTTTAGTGGGCTATAAAAATTGCCTCAGATAATTACCAGCTGATGAAATTGTAAGCTTTGAAATAGCAAAATGTAATTTAATGTGAACAGTGGTTAAAAAGCAAACTGACTATATAATAGAACCATTCAAATAAGCTATTACAGCCTATAGGGTATATCCAGAGTTATTATTGTATTGATCATTATTATGTATCAACAAAGTGATACAATAATTGTGCACTGTGGACATCATCCCATTAACTAATTTTTTTTATGATGGTAAACTTGCCATTTTAAATGACCATACTCTCCTCTCCTTTGGAGAACAATCTCTTGATAAAAACAGTTTATAAGTGTTTGAACTTCAAGAATTCTGTAAATGCATCTTCATGTAACTTAACAGTAGCTGCCACTGCAATTTCGATTATTTTGAAATATGCTTAAGAGTTGTTTACTCATAGATTGAGATTTCTGTGCCATTTTTCAAGCTGGAATATACAGCTAAATGGCTCTTTATGAGTTATGTCATTCCCTGAAGCCGTGCTATTATGGAGATACTGATGTGACCTTAGGTACAGAGGTCTGTCCAAGTGCATGATAATATTGCCTGAAAGGATTGTTTCCATTTTCAAGTGGGTGCTAATGTTTTTTTTTCCTATCTGTTTCAGCCTGTCTGGTTGTCCTCTGAATGCACAAACCATAAAAAAGGGCAAAATTTCGGAAGAATTAATGACTATCAAGCTTAAAGCAAGTGGCGGTAAGGAGATCTATAAAAGATGATGACATTTATTCAGAGAGAAGGGCCCTGACTCCCATTTATACTTGTGCCCCCTTATGCCATTCTGGCATTAATTCTCACTACTTTCAGTTGTTTCTAGCAGTAAAAAATCTTGAATAACATTGTATGAGAGATTATAAAATTATTCTTATTTACATCCTGATAACTCAACATTGAGGGTATGCTCTTGTCGCAGAGCTTTTTTTTTTGTTTGGATATGCTTTCAATATTGCTGTTATTAATAAACTATTAGTTACAGATCAGGAGGACTTAGCTATCTGATGAATAAGGTAAGAAAGGAGAAATATTGTGGGCAGAAATTGACTCATCTCCCTAACTTGAATCCTACATGGTTTAGTATCTACGCAGTGCTTGTGCAGTTTTGCTAACCTAAGTGCAAAGCAATAATTACCAAAGAGTTGACGAGGGAAATGTGTAGGAGTCTCCCTTCTTATACAATGTGCTTTAGCAAGTTGGGCATTGAGCCAGGATTCAGGAAATTTAGTCTTTAGCCTCCAACTGCTGAGCAAAACGGTTGCATTACTGCTTACAGATTTCCCAGGCTGGCTCCCCAGTAGACTCAGTTCTAGGCTTTAAAGCAGTAACAACAACAGTGGCCCAACTCTCCAGGCAGAGCTGGGCTCAGAATGACACTAAGCAGAAACAGGCACACGTATTGCCAGCAGCTGCTTCAGCCCAGTATTTTTTAGGACAAGGCTTTCATCAAAGAACTGAAGATTTTTTTTCTTTGCTATCTAACGTGTTGGGATGTAAAAGACTGGCATTGCTTTTTTTTTTCTTCCCTGTAATACTTGTTAGCTTTCTGACAATTCCTCCTTTCCTGTTATTTAAATTTCACTATTTATCAGATATAACTAAGGCTGTGCTTATTAAGTTATTCTGCACAGAAGTTTGCCCCTGCAGAAATTCTTGCAAGATCAGAAACAGGTACAGATGAACTTACTAGAGTCAGCAATTATACTAGTAAAGATGTTGCCCTGGGGTGTTTCCTGAAAAAGAAAAGTTGCTGTTACATTTCTTTTAAAACAAAACAAAACAAAACAAAACAAACCCCACACACCCAAATACCGTAAATATTTCCTCATGTTTTATCATAAACTTTCCTCTTTCTGGGCAATTTTTCCTTTCTGTACCCTCCATGCTTTTAGTTGCATGTTGCAATTAAAAAAAAAGAAATTGTGAAAAAACAAGGACTAAGCCCCATCTACGTTTCAGCTCATATAGATGTTTAACAAGTAGGAAACAATTTTGACAGTAAAAGCAAACTAGAAGACAATTTAAGGCTCAATCATTTGATGAACAGCTTATCTTCCTATGCTTAAGTAACAGGTAACAGAGCTTATTACTCATAAACCCATTTGCGTGTGGACACTTTAAATCTGATATTGTTATTTTCAACTATTTACAGGTATTGAGAGTGATGAAGAAATAAGACACTTGGATGAGGAAATAAAAGAACTGAATGAATCCAATCTTAAAATTGAAGCTGACATGATGAAACTTCAAACTCAGGTATGCCATAAATGTGAAACCTTTTCTTATGCTATGTTTAAAAATAGCTAGTCTCCTGTGCACTTGTTTTTCCAAGCTCTTATTCATTTGTTTTTTGTAAATAAGCAGCAGGTATTGTCTTAAAGCTCTGAATGACAAATTCAGGGCAGTTTGGAGCTAATCTTTCAAGCAGAAAAAAACATACTTACCAAACAAAACATGAGTTTTCCTTTGTAGACCAAACATTTGTTTACCAAACCATGCAGATCCTATGACCTCAGTTTTTAGGATGATAATTCCTCTTACTAACCCACTCCAAGTCTTAATGAGAGTTGACTTTGTTCTTATCTGCACCTAAGAAAACCTTCCTAGTTTAGCTCACCCACTGTCAGTTATTCAAATAATTTGAATTTTGCCTACAGGCAACATCTGGTAAAGAATGTATACCTTTTGCTAATTTGTGTAGCAGAGGATTTTGGCAGGAGTTATGGAAAAGCATAATTCTCTTTCATTATTTTGTATATTGGAGAGATTAAGTTGGCTTTAAGATGCTGATAGTGGTTCTGTGGAGTGAGCTGGATAGCTTCATCCCTACAGAGACTCCCATAGGCACCGGGAAGTTAACCTGGGCAGGCTGGGTAAAAGCAAGGGCAGAAGCTTGCTCAGAATTTTCAGAATAAGAGTGAAAGGAAAAAGTTCCTAAATGAGATCTGTGAACTGAATATAAGTCTAAACTGATCTAAACCAAACTGAGTGTAACCATACCGCCCTGTATTTGTACTACATTGGAATGAGCAGTGTTGAGTCATGCTGTTTTTGCAATAATCACTGCGTGTATGGTCTAAACAAGGCAGAAGTCTGTGCCACCTGTGCTGGATCCAAACAATCTATGGGGATATCCAGCCCAAACCGCACTGCAGGGGGGCTGTGCTCAGTGTCTCAGGACACTTGGTTCTCTCTGGTGATCACTGTGCTATTTGCATGGAGATTGCCCAATTTACGCAGTCAGATTTCTCCTCCCCGACTTTCTCCCTGGTGAAGGCAGTTTAACCAGCAAAGCCTGAACTGAACTACAGCAGAAGACGTAAATCTCCTACCTCCTATAAATCTATCCCAGCCAGGCATTAGACTGCCGGGAACACCCTCCAGAGGAGGGGTTGTAGTGAATGGCAGGCATGCAAAAAGGGGTTTCTCACACTGGGGAGTTTTGCTGTGCGGGAAGGAAGTAAAGTGGCCACAGCAGGAGGCAATTAAGCAGTGCAAAGAGGTCCATACTAATAAGGATAGGGTGGGCATGACAACCGTGGATATGACTGCACCAATCCATGCCTTGTGGAGCTGTGGAGGGGCACAGAGATGGCAGCCCTTGGTTCTGCCCTGCCGAGCTGTCTACTCCCGGGACAAGGAGCGGGGCAGGAGGGAACCAAACCCTCCCATTGCTGGTTTTGTTTTTTCAGCACTGCTTTTGACATCTAAGCTTTCAGAGCTGAGTATATCCCAGAGCTCGCATTTTAAAAAGATACCATTTTTTCTCCCTCGGCTGCTTTTTCCTGCTCTTTCCAAAACCCTCCTTTCCATTCTGTTGGTCAGAGAACATCTTTGTGATGTGTGCTCAACCCCTCAGTTTCCCTTCCACTCTATTTTTCTCTTATTGTTTCCAGCGCCAGGCCTGTTGCTGATCCCAGCCAGCCCAGAGCTCACCCAGGAGCAGGGCAGGAAAGTAGCACAGCAGCTAATGCCCATGCCCTCACTATTGTGGTCGAGCAGCAGGGATGCTGTAAGAGCAGGACAGCAATGCAAACATCAGCCTCTTTTCTCCTTCCCTCCGCCAGCCCTGAGGCCACACTCTCCATCCCAGCTCCACACTGACCTTCCTCTCCAAATTCAATTCCCTCCTCCCACTCTGGGGCACTCTCCAGTGCCTTGCTGCCACAAGGTTTCTCCATGAACCAGCAACAGAATCCATTGTTTCAGAGCAAATACAACCTCTTCTTTGCTCTGAATGCTCTGTGGAGAAGATTTTTCTCTCCTAAAAAAAGCATATCTGAGTTTCAGATTATCATGGCTTCTCTCATAATCAGCCAGCTGATATTTTGGGTTCAAACTGCAGTAACAATGCTGCCAAGGTCTGTCTGTCTGTGTTTGTACCTGCTTGTGTCTTTTAGATCACATCTATGGAGAGCAATTTGAAAACAATAGAAGAAGAGAACAAACTCATAGAGCAGAACAACGAGAGCCTGTTGAAGGAGTTAGCTGGCTTAAGCCAAGCCCTTATCTCCAGTCTCGCTGATATTCAGCTTCCACAGATGGTAAGACCACAGCCAGCAGCTTCACACCTTTTGAGACTGTCTTGCCAGCACTTGAAGCAGATGAGCAAGCTCAGGGACCAGCAGGAACACTGGAGCTGCATCAGCAGAGAGCACTTTTAGGCTGATTTACTTCGCAGAGATGCAGGATCATGAAGTCTGTGTGGTAGTAGGTGCAGTTGCTCCCAGGACTGAGCCAGCCCTGGTATCTCAGCCCGGTACCACACTGTGCAAGGCAGGCTTTTCTCTCTCCCTATCTGTACACCCACCCTGCATAAAGAGTGAAAACTTCACAGCAGTAAGAATCCTAATTTACTCAGCTCCCAGACCAAAACTATTTCATACAGATGATTCTTCTATAGCCAGCCAAAAATATTCTCAAAAATTTCACATCTTACCGTCAAACACAGGCCAAATCCACAGAGTTACTCGTGTTTCCAGTCCCCTTTCCAAATGTCAAGAGTGTCACTGAAAGATTAAGTACGGACTGTTAGGGGGAATGTCAGTCACAATCATAGAGCCAAATCGACCACAAAAAAGAATAAAAAAAAGTTACACTAACCATAATATCTCCAAGTCCTTTTCCTGTTTGGAGAGAGTGTGGATTCCCCAGAACATGGAACTCCTGTAATTTCCGCAACCTCTCTGTTAATTTGGATGGCTTATGTTTATGACTTCTCCCTGGTTGCCATATTGCTCCTTTGACATGCTTTGGGGTTGGGTGTTTGGGTTTTTTCAGCCTTAATTTTACCTCCTACAATTATAATCTGTTTTGTCTCCATTTAGGGGCCAATCAGTGAGCAGAATTTCGAAGCATATGTAAATACACTCACAGACATGTACAGCAATCTGGAACGGGACTATTCCCCCGAATGCAAAGCTCTGCTGGAAAGTATCAAACAGGCAGTGAAGGGCATCCATGTGTAGGATGTGAAAGCTGCTGGGCAACAGAAATTACTTAACAGCAGTAAACTCCAGATGGATCTGTTAGGAGTTCATGTACTAAGGGGTGTAGGTTGCCATGCTGCATTTACAATTGCAACATTGCACTAATTTTTTCCCAGCTGACATAAAAAAAAAGAATAAAACCACAACAGACTATTTGTATTAACAGCAATGCACTCTGTTAGTATATTGTATTTATTTCAGTACAATTTCTTTTTTTTTCTTCTTTTGCACTCAGTTTTTGTAAAGTGAATGTAAAAAGTGTGTGCGACTATTTTTTATATTTTTTATTTATTTCTAATCAAAGAGTTGGTTTTTTTATCTTTTAACAGCATTTTTGCGGCCTGCCATATTTTTACAAATGTGTTTATTAATTTATTTTCCAATGGGATTTTAAATAGACTGAAAGCTATACTGTAAATTAAATAACTTGCTGGGTTTGTACAGGAAGAAAAAAAAAACCTATGAAAGTAACAAATGACTGAACCGTGGTTCTAGTTTTATTTTCCTCACATCCTGCTTTTTTATAATGGCTTTGTATCAGAAATGAGTTTGCAGTAACATGAGATGTGAAGATGCATGGAATGAGAAGATAAATGGTGCCCACTAGTGGGGAACTTGGGCTCTTAAAAGCACAGTATGCTGGAAAACAGTGTGTTAAAGAATATGTTAGCAATAATGAAATATAGCAATCAGCAAAGCACTTGACTTGGCTGTGTGATTTAGCCTATGAGAATGATTATTTAAAATGTTTCAAGAGAACTTCAGATTTATTTTACCACTGCAGTTTTTGTTCAGAGTTAGCTCATGGAAGGAAATGACAATTATCTCTAAACAAGAAGGGTAATTAGGTAGGTGCTGGTACTCTTTTAGTATGAGACGTTGAGGTTTTAAGCAAGTGACCAGTATTGCAATGGATTTGGATTTAAAAAAACGCAAACACATCCCAAGCTGAAGGCTTTGTACATAATGAGTCGAACACATCTCCCCTGAAATGGCATTTAATACTGGTTTGAAGGTAATGGCAGCTGAGAAGGCAGCGGGCTGGAGGGCAACACCACCCCTCTGGCACCACGGTGGTCGCTTGTCCCTTTGAATGACCAGTAGCAACACCATGACTGGTTTCTCCCATCCTTCTTCACTAAGACTAGGCTGATACTGAATTTGTCACTAGTCTTCTGGTAGGGTACCAAGTGCTACAGAGCAGACAGACAGGCGGAGGTGTGGACAGAGGAGCACCTGCGCAGAGGTGCGGGCGTGCGCCTCAGTATCCGGTTAGCCTGGGCGTGGAACTTCTGAATCCGTCAGAAACTAGCGGTTGCTATAACCGAGGCAATGTCTATTTCAGGGATTGTAAGTAATTAAGCATTGTTTCAGAAGTTTTTTTTATATTTATTTTTTTTAAGAAAAAGGTATAAACAACCAGCTAAACTGCCTTTTTTGTATGCACACACACCTCATGTGCATATGTGCCTCAGTGTAAATGTATACATGGATCTAGTGTGTGTTTAATTTTTCCGTGCTATAATGAAAGTGTTTATTTTTATTAGCCGCATTTATATTTAGATTGAATATGATGGCATTCACAGGCTTGACATATACAATTATATTATTACTGTTCCTGCACAAAAGTACTATTCAGAAGTGATTCAACTCTCATGCACTGTGGTCACTGTTCTGCATTAGGTGGGGCTTGCTTTTTGTTGAGGGGTTGATTCAACTCTCTGATCTTAGTCTAGACAGGGGAAAATGTGTGTTCTTAGGAGCTGTGTTTATTTTTAAATTGATTTTTCAAAAGCTACCATATGTGCTGTCTAATATAAATAGGAGAACACCAAACAAAAATTTGCTATTAAAGTTATTGTTCTTGCTAAAAACACAAAAAGCAAACATTTGTTATACTTGTTAAATGCATACAAAATGAGTTCACTCATTACAAAGACTAAAATTTAATTTACTAAATATTTTAACAAATTTGTTATATATTTTATTTAAGTAAAAAAAAAACCCTCTTACTGACCTATGTATTTATTATTATGATTTACTACGGCTTCAGGTTAATTTATCTGTGTTTGGTTGTTTGCTCAGGATGTTCTGTGAAGTATGTTTGTATTTATTTGCCTCCCTTGTACTTGATGTGTTTTGTAATGTGCACTGGTNTTTTTTTTTTTTTGTGTTTAAATGCATTGATGAGCTATACTGTAAATTAGACCTTTTGTAAAGAGCAATGATGTATGCATTTTTTAATTTGGAGTAGTTTGTATACTGTTTCTTCATACAATTAATATTTCTTACATCAAAACAACAAAATTGTGTTCTGTGCTGTACATTTGGTGTATGGTAGGAAATAAAATTGATAATGAAATATTGCAGCAAGTTTGTTGGGTTTTTTTGCCTCTAGAATATATAAGTGACTTATATTACACTTTCTTAACTGCACCTGGCACTATACGATGTTTCAGATGTTTCACTTGCTTTGTGTACAAAATGTGTCATCCTCGTAAGTAAATTTCTGATATAAATAATTTAATTAGTGTTTTACTTTGTCAATTTGAAATACGGAGGAGAAAAATAGAACCACTTAAGATGTCCTTTTCACTTCTGAAGGGAAAAAAGAAATATCAAGATGATAATCACTGCATTATTTAATGCATTCTTTTCTTGGCAGTTGTAGACTTCATTTATACTGATAAAGTACAGGATTTGTGCTGACCTTTAACAGCTGCTAAATGATGTTTAAACATAAAAGCCATTGTAAAGTTTCCAGCAATTCGGAACCGCCCACTGTTCCAGCGCAATTTTCTGCTGAGAATTGCAGTGCTTAGACATTGCAGAAATAAAAATCTGCTGGTTTTAGAAAGACAATATTTCCATCTAATGGACTTTCTTTTTTCACTGCTCGTTGTAGCGGAAACAGGCCAGTTTTATTTAGGATGCATGCTAATGGCTTCAGGAACATTTCTTGTCTCAGATTCCAACTTTCCACAGATAGAGAATAATTTTCATTTGGAAAATACGGCAAATTCAAATGCCATAAACTAGCTGATAATTATTTATTTGAATAGACATATTTAGATAAACCAGAATGGACTGACACATAAAAAAAAAAATGACATGTCCTGCATTTAGCTAGAAGAGAATTTCAAAATTTGCATCACATGAACCCAGGATGCTCACAAATCTTGCCAGGTTTGAAGCCGTAGAGTCAGCAAAGGGCTGGAACAAAGACAGACCAGACCTGTCCTGGGAAGCTCTGCTCTACTGGGGTTCAGAGTTTTCTTTGTTCTAGGACACTTATCCAAGGACAGCATGAACAGGTTCTTTTTATTAATTATTAGTTATTTACGTAATATGACTTAATGAATATAAAAGAATACTTCTAAGGGTTCTTAAAATTTGCTATTTAACTCCCATTGTGGATCTTCATATAGAATCTAGTGGGACAGTCTCTTCTCACGCATCATAGATGAAGCAGAAACAGGTTAGCAATGTGCCTTAATGCTAAACAGATAAAGACTGAGGCCAACATTTCCATTTTGTCTGGATACCTAAATTCAAATCACAAATTTAGAGGGCCTTGTTGTCAGACAGACAGCTCTTCATGTGTAATTTTTAAAGTTCTATACTAAATATGATTATCTGCTGTTTATAAGATTGAGGAAAGGCAGTCGATGTTATGCTCTACATACACCTAAGAAAACTATGCTCTACTCTCAAATTCTTCCAGCAATCTGAGACAAGGATTATGAGTAGAAAAACACTTTTCCTAGTGGTTTTGGATATGAATATGATATCCACAGTATAAGTGATTAAATTATTATTATCCAAAGACTATTTACATTCATCTTTAAACAACTTGTTCTGATAATGTTTCAGTGTTGAAATTATGGCCTTTTTCCATAAAGAAAAAAGAATAAACACTTAAGCTATATTCATTACTAAACTAACATAAACTGGGGAGGTCGGGGATATCCCAAAACAACAAAACCCATCGTGCTTGAACAACCTTTCAAACCATTTTCATCTTCTGAAGTTTCCATTTGTAACAATTGTTCTTCAACTATGCCTATAGAAGGGGGAAAAGTACTTAATTCAGTAAAAATAAATAAATTCCAATCATTGAATTAACTTGAAAGGAATTGAAGCTTTAAATATCAAAGAGAAGGAAGGGGAGCAAGAACAATCAACAGCTGTTGTCCTGACTGCTCAGGAAGCCTATCTTCTCTCTTAACTAACAATGATGAAGATTTTTGAGTCTATGATGAAGAAAATGGATTCTGTAGAAAACAGATTCTGTTTTCTACTGCAATTTTATCTCTATTTACCAACTAAGCATCTCTTCCCTCCTGCTGACTTAATGTATATACCTAATTACGTCATGGCTTTTCTACTCAATGCCCCTTTGTCCTACTTACACTGTACTTTTAATAAGCCACGGCCTTTCTTGATGGGAATTTGTTATCGAGCAGTGACACCGAGTTATGACACAAGCCGCCTCCTTGGTTTCCTCCTGTGTTCCTTCAGTGCAATACGGTCTACCTGTCTTGGCAATTTTGCTATGCTTAAAGATTTTTTATGATTTATGCAGCTGTGTAACTTGGATGCTGCCAGGAGATACGCACCAGACAAAGCCCTTTGCTCAACTTGCTCAGGATACTGTGGGATGATAGAGCTCCATTTAGCCTTTGTGCAATGTAGGACAGTGACCTAGTTTCAGTACCTTTCAATATCTCATTCTGGCTTGGTTTTCTTCTGTCTCTTTTGCTCTAGTAAGTCTTAGACAGCCAAGCTTACACATAATTGCATCAGGGATTAGTCTGATTTCCTGTCTGACTTCATGGTACAAATTGCTTCAACTGCATTTCATTCTTAACGAATGTTCCCAGGGACATTGTCTAAGTAAATCTCAGGACTTTTCAGTTATGTGATAGCAATTACTATCTAGGTTGCTGCTGTCTGCTCCTGAAACTTACTGCACAAGATTTTTTCCAACCAGCTTTTGGTGCCCAGCACCAGCTTTTGATGCCCAGCTTCACATCCCTTGGAAGGACCTCATTTTTAGAAGCTAAATGCACAACTGTTTTTGCCGAGCAGGGCCTTTTCCAAATTCCCTTCTCTGGCCAATCCAAATTACCAGCTACTAAGTTTTCATTCTATTTCATAGCATTTATATATACATATAAATATAT
>VZRR01011985.1:357568-476852 GCA_013398015.1 Oreocharis arfaki | reverse complement strand
TGTTTTTTATATCTGTGAAAGCTGCCAAATCAATCAGAATAATAATGAACACAATTAATTCCTGGGTTTTTCCCCCCTTAAGTTTGAGGCATTTATGAATATTGTATCAACATTACGGCTAATTTAGTTGCAAAATGTGTCTGAACTGTGTGACACAAGGAAAGAATAATGGTTAACATTTCCTTTATCCAAAAATAAAACCCAAAATAATCTGTAATACTCCTGGCCATCATTACCAGCAATAAATCTTACTTGGGCTTAATTATGCACTGACATTAAATGCCATCTTGTACACACCCTGCCAGCATAGGATTGCTCTTTGCTTGGCTTCTGCCTCTGACAGAGTGCTCTCACCCTGAGCGTGAACGAGTGCCACGTATTAATTGCAGCATTGTTTACTAGCTTCTCCTCATAAAAAAACCCATCGTGATGGGTTAAGTCTGGGTACTGAATGTGAACCCCCATCAGATGTAAAAAATACAAATCCTCACAATTTTGGGTGAAAAACAAAATCAATGAAGGAACTATCGACACACTTCCAGAAGCAGAATTCTTCAGGCAACTGAAATGTTGCTCTGCAGATTTGCTACCTACTTAAAGATTTCCCATAATTTGTATTTTCCAAAAAGGGCTAATCTGTCCGTAACACATTACATCTTCTAAGTGATTTGTATAGTATTAACAAGTGAGGCATTCCCTACTTATAATTTTTTCCTTTCTGACTATGCTTAGTGCAAATTTTGTGTTCATAATGTGTAGGTCCCTTTAAAGACAGAAAAAGCCCAAAGTTTTTTCCCTTGACTCCTGTGATATGGTTTGCTCACAGCTTTTCCTTCTCTGCAAGGTTTAGCATGGATTCCTCCCTTTTGAATTGATAAAACACAGCTGGTTATACTGTCAAACTGCAAATATCAAGGCATGCTGGCTAATGGGTGAACTTTAACCTGAAAAAGGAAGACATTCAGAGAAATGTGCATTTCAAAATGTAGATTATATCTGGACATTCTCTTTATATTCTTTGTTCAAAACTTGAGCTTTTACATTTTTGTTCATTCCTATATCCAGAATCATAAACACATGCAGATTCTGTCTGCATGCAGCAGGTAGAGATACATATGCTTATATTCTCATTAATACCTCATCTCCTTATGGGACTGTTTTCTTGTGTCTGCTGTTCCTTTCCCCTTGTCATGTGCTTTCTATTGTGCACTCTCCCCCTCATCTAAAGACTTGTGTAACCTTTCTTACTGCTGCTCTCCATCTCTCCTGTTCCCTCTTTAGTCCAGCCATCTTGGCTCTGATCTTTCTTCAAGACAGAATTTCTTTTCCCTCAATCAAAATCACACTTTACCTAGCTCTTCTTTTGTAAATTTGTGTTCTTGCATCAGGTACTGTTCAGCAGTGTTGTCTCCAGGACATTGGCTGTCTTGGCTGCTCCTTCTTCAAACATGCTACCTCGCAAGCAGTTGGGACTTAGAAGCTGCTGTTCTTTCTGTCCCGAGTTTCTATATTTTTTCCTTCCCTTTTCTTCTATTTTTTCTTCCTAACTCTTCCCCAAGACGTTCCCTGCATTCTCTTCTGTGGTTTCACTCAGACAAGAAAAAGTCACACAAGATGCATGTTACTGACTGTGAAGATATCATTATTGACAAAATTAATTGCACTTTCAGTGTCTCACCCAACTTCAGAGGCCTAAAAGGTAGCTGTCTCTTCTAAGGTAAGTGAGATGAACACACCCTGGTTGTGAAAAAGCTATACTTTTAAGAGAAAATTGTTCACAGCATTATATTCCTTTCTGTCTTGCACAGGATTCCTATAATTCAGGTCATAAGGAATATGTGATTTAAAAATATATTAAGCAATTTATCCCAGAAACTCTGGAAAAAACCCTCTATGATCTCCAGCAGCTCTTGGTAAAACTCAGGAGACATAATTGTTTAATGGGCTCTCCAAATAGTAAAATAAGCTCTGTGAACACAGATGACCATCACATCCCTCACCAGGCTATGTTCCAAGCACAAAGTTCCCTGACTTTGCTTTTCTTGTATATAAAAGGGAAAACATGCATTTGGAAAATGAACAAAACATTTTTAACGATTCAATTAATTATAAAATTAATTATAAAATTAAGTCTCTCCCTTTCACATTCTTCTTTGCTTTAGCTCAGTGATATAAGCTTCCTTCCTAATCTTTTTGTCCATAATCTGCCTGCTACTCTCCAAAACTTTCTGTTGGAAGAGGGGTTTCCACACAAAATTATTTTAAATTCAGACACTTCATTCTCTTCTCTTTTGTTGCAAGTTAGGCTCTCCTGCATGTCTCAGATAAATTTCTACTTATTTTTATCTTCCAGATAATTTTACAGTAATTTTTCTATGTCAAGAAAGATTATTTTACCTCTGGCAATCTTTTTTCCCGAGCTGTAATAGAAAGGCTAAGACTGGTGTGGATGCAGAATGCCTGGGTGTGCTGCCCCTCAGCTGAGAGGGCCTCCCAGAAGGGCTGGTGTTAATGGCATCCAGATTAGTAGTTCATCAAGACCCCATCACATCCACCTGCAGTTTCATGATGTGCTTGGAAAATCCAGCTTGTAGAATGGAGAGCAGTGCTATGCAGTTCTGGGATGTTTTGTTTAGCAATTGTTTCCTTTGCTTTCTAGACCTGATGAGATAGTTCTGGGAGCAGTTCCAAAATGAAGGCTTTGTTGGGGTTCAGTAAGAAAAGCTCTGTGTTTCACAATGTGATTTTGTTCCCTTATAAAAACTTAAGACACTCAAATCTTGCTGCACAGGTGTATGATTTTCAGAGCTCCCTCTGGGAAGACCTCTGCATCATTTTGCTGTGGCAACCAGATATCAGTGAAGAGCCCATGCAGTGAGTGTTTCTGGAAACTGTTGACACAGCTCACAACAATAGATCTGTCTGCTCACTCGTGAAAGTTACAGAAAACCACAAAAACATTCAAGCAACACAGTGTGATTAGCCTTTGCTATAAAATACCCTGGTGAGGGAGTTATTATTAGTGAATACAGTAGAAACCTACCTTTTAAAAAAAGTGTAGCTTTTGCAAAATCTTGTTTCAACACAGGCCTCTCAGGATAGTTAATAAGCCTTACAAATATTTGGAAGGCAAGTTTAAGTGAGATTCAGATGTGTGCTTTTTTCATGCTTGCAGGCTAAAATGGAACCTGGCTGACATTCAGCTATCCAGGAATATGAGTGGTGCTGCTGGCTCTCCTTCACCAGGACAGGTGAGCTCACTTGGACCTGGCAAGAGCCAGGTGTCTACCAGAGGAAAACATAGGGCAGTTGTATAAAGAACCTGGCCAGCACTACTTAGAGGAAAAGGGTGAACAAGTAATCCTCTTCTGTACTCCTTGGAGAAGATTTAATTCGTGCCACCGATTACAGCATTTCCAGGCAGCAGCAAGTCTGAAATCAGTATAACCTTTCCTTCATCTCACCACCAGTAGTGGTCTCAAATGCCTCTTGTGTGAGATAACCAAAGGCTCTGGGAAGGCAGCTGGAGGGAGGTCATGCAGTAAAATATGAGTAATACAGGTTGAAAACTGCAAATAGCCCAGAGACAGCAGCAACTGGATGTAGTATTCTGAATCTAATGCATTTCTAATTGTCACTTAGAGGAAATCATGCTGCTTCTCTTTTTGGTGGATCTAATAATGTTTTCTGTGCCAATGTATTGAGTTTGCAGGGTTTGGTTTTTGGTAGTGTGTGTGTGTGTGGCCATAGAGGTGGTTTCTGTAAGAAGTTGCTGAAAGCTTCTGCAATGTCCAGCAGAGCCAATCCCTGATGGCTCCAAAGATGGACGGGCTGCTGGCCAAGGCTGGGCCAGTTAGGAATGGTGGTAACGCCTCTGTGATTGGCATCTAGGCTAATTACCTATCTTCAGTACTAGTAAAACAAAAAGAAGAAGAAATGATTGCTATTGGACTCCTCTGGGAGACCTAGTTTGGCTGTGCACTGTGATATTCAAACTTTTTTTTTTTGATCTTGCGTATTTTCTTGCAAACTCTTACAGATGTTTGTCCTGACTGACACTTTCCTATGGAAAACAACCAAGGCCATCACTTGGGCACAGCTGGGGAACACTGGCAGCATCTGGGCAAGGCTATTTCCTGCACTATATTATCAGCCTGGCACTGGATGACTGATGCCAAAATATTTTAATTGAAAAAGAAAAAGTTAATTTTTCATACCAATATCAACCATCAGGAGGGTAAACTCTCTGCTTGTCACTTTGTGCTGAGTGAGCCAATAAAAACATCATCAGCTTTCTGTTGCCCTCAAGGTGCCCTCCTCTTCAGCAAACAGCAGAGTACTGTCTAAACACAAGTCAGTGTTGTGAGAAAAAAGGAAAGCTGATTTGAGTGTAATGGTCTGTGATTTTTTTTCTGGAGGGTTTCAATCCCTGGAAAGATTAAAAATGATTGTATCTCTACTGCAGGACTGCAGAAGGATTTAAGGGAATTACAAACCAATTTTTTAAAAGTAGGTCTTTTTACAAAAGTTTTAACAAGCTTGTGATATTTCTATTATTTTATTCTTATCACATGGTGAAATACTTTTCTGTTAGAGTGGAAATAAGATCTTCTTGTTACCATTTTAGTACTAACTCTCAGTTGGGCTGTCAGTTCAAACATCAGGGCAAACAAAAGCACAGTGCTGCCTCTAGGAGGTCCCTCATCTGAGAGATTTCTGAGGGATTATGAATCAATTGAACAGATTTGCAGAACAAATCAAATTATTTCTCTCAGGAAAATTTCTGTCATAATAATTAAAGTCCCTTTCACACAGTAGAAGGTCGGGTAGGATTGTAAGAATTGTACATTCTCTCAGTTTTGGCATGTCTTTTTAACACTAATTTAATTTCTTGTTTGAAGAACTTTTCTTTGCACAGCTGATCTTAAATGTCAACAAAATTTCCCCTGCTAGCAGCTCTGTGCTGCCATAAATCACCTGGTTATTGCACTTTGGGGATGTTTGAAACTCAGTGCCCATGAAGGCCCATTTATATATGAAAACCGTCCACCACTTTCACAGGCAATCTGACAGATGGATTCTGTCTCCATAGGTATCAAGTAACCACTCCATCACTTAATCATTTATTATAACAATAATCACCACGAAAATTTCCCAATGGGAGGCTTCAGTTTTTCACTTCTGAAGCCACACCAGAGGAATTGAATCTGATTTTAGTATTCATGTCTTCTCATGAACTGTTCTCTGTATCTTTGTGCTCACAGATATGCATGAATGAAAATTAAATGAATGAGGACTTATAAAAAAGAGACTGTAATAATGTACTGGGGGAGGAAAGGAAATTAAACCAGAGAAAACTCTCAGTGACTTCTGGTGGCCTGAGAAAGCATTGTGGGATCCATCGCTGAATGTGTTTCCATTGTACCTAGGTTGTTTATCTGAAGACAGATCATGCAAAAACAGTTTTCTTAGTTTTAATATTTCATATCTGTGAACTTCTGCTACTGTCTGGGCACATGCATTACAATATTCACCAACAGAAACAACACAGACTGAGCTGCAACCTGCAGGTCACAAGTTAATGTGGTGCCATTTGCTGGTCCAGGTATTGTTTTACAGTGAGGTGAAGCCTGTGCATGTTGTGAGTGCCTGGCGTGGGATGGAGGGTGCTTGGGGACCCACAGTGTTGGGCTCAGAATTGTGACAGCTCACGACAGTCCTGTGCTCCTCCACAGCTGTTTTCTTTGGGAGTTCTGGTCCATGTGAGCTTAGGGGATGCTCAGCCACTGACTACGGAAGGGTGTGAGTTTCTCCCTCCCTGATCCCCTAGGTCAATGAAGTCACTTGCAGGGTCCACAAGTCCTGTGGGAAGTGGTCTTGCCCCTGGGAAATTTCTCTTTCTCGTGTGGAAGGTTAGCAGACAGACCCTTAAATGAATTGTTTGGGGGTTTTTTGCAATTATTTTATAATACCTGGATATTAATTTAATCTTTCTTGTATCTGTGGTGTGTCAAGGCTGCCTTACTATCATGGCATGGGTTAAATGTCCCTTGTCATTACAGAGAAAGACAAGTGTTCTGAATTTGATTTTTTTGCTTTGGCAAATGATGTCTTTTACAACAAACTGCCTTTTTGGAATTTGATTTTTGGAAGGTTGTTTGTGTGGGCAGAAAAAGGTATAGAGTCTCATCCTCTTTACTCTTTTGTTCGCACTTGAGTGGTGGCTGTGGGAGAGATTCAGTGCTGGTTCCTGGTACTGTCCACTGTGTTTCAGCCCTCAGGGGTTCACATGCTGTCAGTTCTCACTGGAACCAGATTTGTGCCCAGTCATTTAAATTGTGAGATATTTGGCTTCAGCAGGAGCACATTTCAACAATTTGTTTGAGAATAGATTACAAGAATATTTTTCTTCCTTTCCATTGCTTCCCCTGTGTTTCATCTGATTCGTAAGACATCATCAAAACCCCCTACCTTACCTGCACATGGAGAGCTCATTTCCCGAGTATTTAAAAGCCACTGAAGAACAGTCACACACTGTTACTTTATTTTTATGTTTTGAGCAGTAGAGATTGAAATGCTTGGCTTTTCCCCCAGAAGTTTATTATTCCATTGTAAAAGTAAAGTTGAGTGAACAGAGCTATTAGTTCAAAATGAGGGACAAAGATTTTAACAATGAAATCACAAAATTGCTTAACTGAGGGGACATAGAGCCAGCTCTTCCTGGAAGCCAGCTGGAAGCCAGTTCTGCTCTGTAATGGAGTGGTGGGTCTCTGACAGGATCCTGGTTCCTCCTGCCTGTGACCTCTTCCAAGAGGTTTGACTTCTGCAAGGCTGTGTGTGATGCTTTGTGCCTGATGGCTTTGAGCCATATGAAGCTGTTGCTGTGTAGCTTGTGGGAGCAGGAGGATTGGCTCTTCTCAGTCTCTGTGTTGCCAACTGCCTTCTCTCTGTACAATGCAAAAGATGTTTCCTAGCTTTAGTCAAACCGAGACAATCTCAGTGGATGCAACTTAATGTAGTGAAAAAAGCATCAATTTTCACCGTGCTCTTATCTCTAAAATTTTTCAATTCTGGGCTTATGGGAACTAGTAATTTTGACTAAAATGCACAGCATCACATTACTGAAAACAGCTTTTTGCTCTGCCTGAAAGAAGACCTGCAGAGAGAATGGAACAGAGGGAAAACAGGGTCTGGCTATTTCCATCTGGAAAAATGGACTGTTGGATAGGTGAATACCATGATGGACCACCAGGCTCACTGGGTGTTAGTCAATGTCTCAAAGTCCATTTGGTTCATAAGACATAAAGAATAGACATGATTAATAAGACGTGAAGCACTTCACACAAGCAACTTGGGGCTTCACACTGATCCTGACACTGGTCATATTTTCTGAGCTGTGCAGGAGGAAATGGAGTGAAGTTTTGGAAAGTATGGAGATAGCACTAAATTAGAAGGAGGGATTGATTTGCTAAATGGAAAAGATTTAAGAAGAATGCAAATGATTGTGAAGTTTGAAAAAGTTCAGCAGAGGGGTGGAAACTGTGCACATGGAGCAGGATGGTCCCCTGCACCAGTTGACCTGACCATCTGAAAAGCCACTCTGCGAGAGAGGACCCAGGGCTGTGATGGACACCACATGGAATATACCAGCCAAAATTACACACAAAACAAGGCAGGCTGCCCGCTGGGTTCCATCAGAGGTAGTGTGGCCAGCAGGTCAAGGGGGATCTATGTTTCCATTTGTTTAGCACTGGACACAGAGCTGTGGGCTCCCCAGCTCAAGAGGGATTTGGATGAACTGGAGAGGCTCCAGAGCAGAGCTCCCATGGTGGTCAGAGGCTTTGAGGAGAGGCTGGGACCTATGAGCTGAGCTGCATTGTTTGATGCAGTGATGGCTTCAGGGTGATGAGCCGGCAGCCCACAGCTCCTCCAGGAGGAGTTACAGGGATGACAGAGCCAAACTGCTCTCTGATACAGCATGAGGAGCCGTGAGCAATGCCCAACACAGCCTTTGGAGGAGTTCACATTGGTTATGAGCAAAAAACTGGTTCGGCAGGAAAGCAGTGTGGCAGTGGAGCAGGGACCCAGGGAGCACCATCCTTGGAGGTTTTGAAGCTGTAGCACACCTGACACAGCATTAGCAGTAGCTGTGCTTTGACAGGAAAACTGGGTGAGGGCCCTGCTTAGGAGCTAGGTTTTGATCTTACTGAAGCCAGTAGTAAGGCTCTGCCAACTGAAGGACTGGAGGCTTTTCCAGGTTCGCCTTTTAGCCCAACTGAACTTTTCGCTGTTCCTTTTGCTCATGTGTAAAATGACTCTAAAATTATTTTATTGTGATTGGACAGAGTAATATACCTGTTTCAAACTCTGCAAATCATGGCAACAGATTGTCAGGTTGGGAGACTAAGGTATACTGAAGTGCTAATGGCTTCCGAAGCAGGGGGAAGAGTCAGGGTGAGGTGGGAGAGGCAATGAGGTGAAAGGGGTGAGACCTGGCCAGGGGAAGGGATTAAGAAGTATATAGATGAGGCCTAAGCATAAAGAGGTGGGGTGTGCATGAGGCATAAATAGGAAAACCATTACTCTGACATTACGTGAGAAAATGGAAGGGTTTAAGGTATGTAAAAGGCTTTCCAGCCTCTAACTAGTATTTATGTCAATTGGGAAGAAAGACTTTTGTTCTTTTGCATATCAGTTTTTAGTAATTATAGACGTTTCTCTATATTTGCTAGAACTATTCATATGTAATGGCATGTTGCAGAGTTTCACAGGGATCTTGTGAAATATGCTACATTATCAGATTATGCACGTTGCAAGCCAGTGTTTAATGCTGGCTCGAGGAACTTAACCTAGAAGTTTGCTCGTGGTTACTGAACACAATACTTCTTGAGGTTTCTGAGTGCTGTGGCTCTCCTCTGGAAGAGCAGACGTACTCTGAGACCTTTGCAAGGGTGTCAGATGGGAAGAGACAGAAGGGCTGAGGCTGCCTGGGAAAGGCACTGGCCCAGCACTGTGTCCATCACTGGAGCTGTGCTGAGAACTGGCGCGGGCTGCGGCTGTGGCTATTGTGTGCTGTGAATGGCTGCTTCATGCTAACCAGTCTGCAATGGCTATTTTTAATCCCAAATTCTAGCATGTGGGTTTTCGAACAGTGCTTGTCTTAAATGTGAAAGAAACCAAAGAGCAAGGGACTAAAGGGCTGTTTTGAAAAAGTCTGGAAGGGAAGCCACACAGACTGGAAAGCTGCCCTGATAAAACCCAGCTTTAAAGGAAAAAAAAAAAGAGGGACATCTCCTGAAGAAAAGGGAATAATCCTTTTTTAAGTCTGACAGCCAGAGTCATGGATTCATGGCTGGGTCAGATGCTGGGGTTGACTCTAATTATGTATAATGATGTTACATTTAAATTATAAAGTTGTTAACCCAACATTGCCTTGACCTAGATGAGTAAGGAATACAGCTTAAAGAGTAGTTAACATGAAGTTAGGGATAGCTAACCAGCACTATGTTCTTTTAGGGCTGAGGGAGGAAGCTGTAACCTGTGTGCAACTTGTGAGTAAGAGGTGTTCTAGAGTGGGTACGTATATGACTGTGGTCATAAATGACTGTCAAAGCCACATTTTGGAAGGGGATGCCTTACTCCATCCTGCTGGCTGAGAAGCTCCTCTGAAGCAGGCTGCAGGCACCTCCCCCTCATTACAGTTTGTTAAAAATTAATGACTTCTTCACACCCTTGCAGAAGTCTTTGTGAAGTCCCAGCCCTGACTGAAAGTACCTGGGTTGCAGCAAGATGAAACTGAACAATGAAGTGTGTTGGTGGCATCCAGTACTGCTTAGTTCTGAATTTAGTAGCTCCTCTGCAAATTGAAGGACATATATCTCAAATCTGTGGGGTTTTTTTCTCAGACATTTATCCACCCCATTCCTTTCAGAAATGGGTTCACACAAAAAAAGATTTTTTTTAATGTATAGGTTGTCTGAAAAGTTATATTTGTCTATGTGAGAAGTTTTGCTGAGGCATATCTGGAACATATGTGTTAGTCAGGGACATCTTGGACTGCTCCACAATTTTCCTATTTACAGTAGGGGAAGCTTTGGCCCCAAGTGCTTACTAACAGCTTTAACAAAGGGTATAAATAACAATTACTTGGATAACTCAGTCAGACTTGACTGTACTCATGAGCCTTTAATGTTTCTTTTTTTTCTAATTCAGTGGGATTTTTTTTGTAACGTGACATCCCAAAAGAAGGTAAAAATGTCCTATGCTTAATAATGTGTAAACATTACTGATTGGAGGAGAATTTTTTCATTAAGATAAAGACTTTTCCTCTTCCTTCCAGGCCTGGGGTAATCTTTACGTCTCACAGGTTTGGATCTGATTTTTTTTCCCTAAGACCCATCGGTGATGTTAGTACAGTATTTCAAAGCCCGGAGTTAAGAGATTACTGCATTTTACATTAAGAGGAAAAGAAGGAATCAATCTTCTTTTTTTCTTCTTGCTCTAAAGAGCACTGTGGCAAGTGAGACTGTGTCAAGGAGAGGTAAAGATTAGTGCTACAAGAGAAAGATCTTTCCTTGCTGAATGGAAAGGTCTCTTGAAAGAAACCTGAAGGCAGCATGATTGAGAGTGTGTGTAAGCCACAAAGCTCCTTCCACTGCCTTCACTGGGTTTTGATACAGGCTTACAGAGTGTCCATTACGTTTTATTACCCTTTCTGGACCCATAAAATGTTACTTTTGTTGTTTAAGAAAAAGAAATCATGAATGACTTTAGCATTTACTGGAGTGAGTCATTGACTTGAGCCAAGTGTAGCGTGACTCTGGGGTTCAAAGCAAATCCCCACAGCCCTGTGCTCCACTCCACTTTCTGGAGCCCCCTGAGCAGTTGCTGTGCCAGTCCTGGTTTGCAAGCAGGGACCTGCAGCATGGGCAGAATTGCTCCTTGCTGTGTGTTCACACTGGGGTATGATGTGGATGAGACAACACTTTCCTGAAAAAAATTTCTGTTGGTGGCACTCAAAGTCTTTTCTCTGGTGACTTCTGCAGCCATGAGTGCATCTCACAGTGAACACATAGAACCCAGGAATGAAATGCTTTCCCAGACAAGTGGCTGCTGCTGGATGAAGTTGTGAATGTGGGATTTTCCCTTAAACTGGATTTTCTGGAGTCAGACAATTGAACCCAGAACCAGAGCAGGTGTATATGGGTCTTGCCATGTGCACTGCCAGTAGGCACTCTTGGTCCTCACCACATCATCTGCTGACTCTTACTCAGCCGTGTTCCTTTGTAGAGGCTTGCTGGGCACAGCAAAACTAATGTGGCTCACCTGAAAGAGTCATTCCAAGTTGTCCCTTCCCCCAGAAGGTGAGGAGAAGAGCAGAGATCAATCCTCCCAAATGCCTACTTTCCCACGGCAGTGCACGTATTTGATGTCCTGTGCCTCAGGATAGAGCAACAGTATGGGGAGATCTGAAAGCTGTGGGATCTCTGCCCACCATAAAAAGCTGTTGATTGCACTTTACCTCCCATGGAAGGCACAGCCAGATCTGTAAGTTACCACCATGCTCTAGGGTTTAGCACATTTTCCCCTTGCCCCAGTAAAGGAATGGTACAGTCAGGGTTCGGCAGAAAGCCAACACACGCCTTGTAAAAAGCCCCATTCTGGTCTGTTCATGAAACACCATAAAGCTACCGCTGGTGACAGCTGGGACAGAAATTACCTCAAACTAAATACCCTAACAAAAAACCTCCCGGCTAACTGCAGGTGGGTTGTGTCTTTGGGTGTGACCATCACCAAAAGCAGAAGTGCTGAATATCTTGACGAAGAAAAGCTCAAAGAGAAACTGAAGTTAGTGGACAAATCTGCCCCTGGATGCACAGGCCCTAATGGATAGAAAGTGTCATAGGGACTTGTGGGGCAAAGCTGTTACTGAGTCCCTCTTTCTTCAGATGGTAGAGTTTTCTTTAAGTTGTCAGTGCTTTCTCATAAAGCATTGAGTCTACACAACTTGGTATTCTGGGGATATTTAGTGTTTCAGAGGTGCTCAAACATCTTTTTACTTGGGACCTATTCTCATTAATTTTATTTTTGGTCAGTAATTCTAGATAGTCTCAGGAAATTGTTGGTGTCTAATTCTGGCCTGTGGAGAAATCCTGAGGTTACTTGTTGGAAATAAGCATTCTCTTAAAAGTCATGAATTTCCTTTGAAAAGGAGAGAGTGGTGAAGGAAAGTCACTGTGCTGTGTGCATAGCTGATTCTGGGTGCGTTACCACTGTAGTTCACTGTCCCTATCACTGCTGCGTGGGTTTGTCACACCCCATCCTGTGCCATGTTTGGCTACAAGTTTCTCATGATAGTTTTTCACTTAGTGTCCACCCTGTGCTGTGTCCACCCTGTGCTAGCAAAACCATTCTCTTAAAACCTCAAACTCCTTCTCTTACATAAAGAAATAGTAACTAGATAAGAAGTTGTTCATGAGATGATTATTGCTGGCAGCCAATACACAAAAATGCTTTCTAAACCACACAATTGATTTTTGTCATGGTAGTAGTACATCACAACATGGTATGCACCAGCGTAAACATTGCTGTTGTGGCTCTTGTCCCCACTTCTGATCAGCAGCCCTCGCTGTGGTTTCTGTGATGTTTGATGGCATCTTGGATCTGCCCCCTTCATGATTACACCCAGTCCTGCCTGTGCCCAAGAGACTTTTCGGCTGCAGTACAATAAACCAGGGTCTTGTGGCAGCCTCAGGCTTTCATCCATCCTGCAGTTTCACTCTCAGCCCCACTTTGCTTTTATTGGGCAGGTTGGCTGAGCTGTTGCAGAGCGATTTATGATCACGGGAGAGACCTGCAGTGTCAAACGATGATACCAACTCCTGATGGATACTCATTCATAAGGTCCCCAAAATAAGTGCTTCTTACCTATCACCCTTACACAAATATGTGTTTACATTGACATTTATGATTGCAGTCTTGAAGTGCTGCCAGACCACTGTGTTTATGTTTGGAAAATTACCATATGATTCCAAAACTTCATTGTTGCAACAGTGGAAGTAAATCAAACATTGTCATCTTGTTTTGTTTGTCTGGTGGGCAGAGTCTGGAGCTATTAAGGTGGTGTGTCTAACAGCTGGATTTTTGTATTGAGAAATCCTTTTCCTTTTACTGCCTCACTGTATTTTTTACTGTTATCCAAGTTTTTTCTGAGCTTTTCTAAAGAGTTAGCTGAGTTATACCTTTCTTTTGGGTGTTTTTTTTGTTTCCTCCCTACTTTAGAGTTTTAGATGCTTATCATATTTACAAGTGTCTCAGTGAGCCTGGTGCATGTTGTGCAGTTGACTATGCATGGGGCTTTGCTGACCCATTGATGTGCTTTTTGAACATACAGGTCCAGGCTTTGTTGTGCTTCTTTTCAAAACTCTTGGCATTTTCATTCCAAGTCTGTTCACCATCTGGGAGCAGTGCTTGTAGTGTGGAGGAGACAGAGCATGGTGGACGGCAGGATGGCTTTACATGTGGATAGAGTTGTGAAATAATGAGCACACGGATTATGCAAACGCAGACAAAGGCCCTTTAATAGTCCCGTCATACTTCATTTGGACAAATTGAACTGGAGCTAGTACTGATTCTGGCTCTGAATGAACATATGAAGGGCTTGCAGGTAGCTTTGCCTCAAGTCCTCTGCAGGGGCAGTCTGTAATTGCCCAGCTCTGAGAGCAGGATTTTGCATGGTGTGATCAAAGCATTCTCCTAATCATGCAGTTCCCCAACACTTTGACTGAAAATAACAAACCTATTCAACCTGTGAGGAGTGAATGCGTGAGAGATTTTCACCTGCTTATGCAGGCTTGGAAAAAAGCACTTGGTTGTATGCATTATGGGTCAAAGCTGGCTTAAAGTTTTGTCCTTTGTTCGAGTGGCGGAGATGCCTCATCCTGCCTTTTGATGGCTTTTGTGTTCAGCTCTTCCCATTATTTCACTAAGACATATGAGCCTGGTTGCCCTGCTTTTATCTGTGCTATATATAAATGGAAAAACAAACTGAACACAGCAAGGTAAATAAAGAGCAGGAAGTGTAAGGCAGACCTCGAGACCTTCAGTATTCCCACATGTTTTATGTTATAAACCAGCAGGCGAGCACTGGTCTGCCACACAGGTGGAAATGTGTGTGTGGAGGCCACTGAACACAGAATATTTACCCTGTATCAAATGACAGGAAAGGGTGAGTGAAATAGCATTGTGCTGAGCTGCTGTGAAAGGTTGTGGGGTTTCCAATACTCCCTAAATTTCTCTAGGGTGGGCTGGTGTTTGCATAGTTGCTTGCAGTATAAAAACATAGAAGCAGTGACTCAATCTACTAAGAAAAGGATGTTCTTTACGTTGCTGGTAATTAGAGGTGCTGCTGAAATCTTGTGAGCTTTTTTTGCTAGGTAATGAATTTGGGTAAAACTCTGGAGCCAATTATTAAAATTAATACTATTTTATGATGAATAACTCTCTGTTGACTTCAAGGACAGACAATATCTGGCATTAGACCAACTGATGCAACTGGACAAGGCAAACAGAACACTCTTCATTTTGTGGACAGGACCATCCAAATCATGTCAGTAGCTGGCTGTTAAATTTTTAAGGGCTGTCTGCTAAACCAGACACAGCCCATAGAAAATTGGTTACTCTGCTGGGAGCAGAGGAAGGTTATCAAGGGCTGAATAAAGATGCAGGTGTTGAAAAGATGCAAGGGAAGCGGCAGTGGGGGGTGTTTCACGGTATCACTGGAAGTTTTAGTCATTTCTCAGAGTATGGCCTGCTGTCAGTGAGATGTGAAGGCCTTCAGCATTTGGCAGGTTTGAGCCTTTAGTGAAGATTTCTGTCTTTTCACAATGGCAAGACATGATGATGACTCGATGTTGGAGTATTGTATGCCTTTTCTAGAGGAAGTTTGGAAGGGAGACAGTGTGCCAGGGTAGAGGTAGCAGTATTCCTGTTTTCTTAAGAGGAGACCTAAGATGTAAAATATTTCGCAGACCTTATCAGATGTCTCTGGCTGTTCTTATCAGTTCCTGTGAATTAATGGAGGATATGTACTTTCCATAAGTTAACATCCACAAACACAAAGCTCAGGCTTTGTCAAACCCAGAATCTTACATGGCGCGTGCAAGTTTACTCATGCTAACTAGCTGCATTGAAGGGCTGTGACTAAAGTGTGCAAGTTAAGAGCAAGCCCATGGTTATTAATTTTCTGACTGTGGGATGTGTCCACCCCACTTCTGTGGTTGTCTCTCTGTCTGTGTATTTGGAGACCCTTCTGGCTGCCACTAAGTTTACAATCAACTAGAAAGATGAAAGAAGGGATGATTCTTCACCCAGGATAGATGCAGAATGGATGCATAAGGTGATATTCACCTCAGCTTTTTTAGATAGCCGCAACTGGGTGCCCTGCCATATAATCATAGAATCACAAACTAGTTTGGGTTGGAAGGAACCTTTAAAGATCATCTAGTCCAACCTCCCTCCAATAAGCAGGGACATCTTTAGCCAGATAAGGTTGCTCAGAGTCCTATCTAGCCTGATCTTAGATATTTCCAGGGATGAGGCATTCGCCACCCTCTCGGAGAACCTGTTTCAATGTTTTACGACATTCATTTAAACAAAAAAACCCTCTTCCTTATATCTAATCTAAATTGACCTTTTTCAGTTTAAAATTATTACCACTTGTCCTATTGCAACAGGCCCTGCTAAAAAGTCTGTTACTGCCTTACTTATAAACCCTGCAGTAAGATCTTCTGGGAGCCTCCTCTTCTCCAGGCTGAACAGCCCCAGCTCAGCCTTTCCTCATAGGAGAGATGCTCCGTCTCTTCAATCCTCTTTAATGATGACCTGGCTGTGTGGGTTGTCCCAGCAGCCCGTGGTGAGAAGAGGCAGGTTCACTTTGTACATCACCATGGGCATCACCATTTCAGCTTTGAGCCTACCAGGAAGATACGTGACTCTTCTATGCAAGAGCAGAAAACTGCCACCCTCAGTGACTTGTCCAGCTTAACCCAGTTGTGTGAGAGCTGAGTCCCTTCAGGAACAAAGCCAGAATCTCCAGCAGCTGTCCTCTGTAGTGTTAGCCGTCCTTTCTGTCCATCAGTTGCAGTAGAAAGTGCCAATAACAGATTCCTGTGAGCCTTAGCAAGTTCTGCTCTAGATCTGAACTCCCCAAATGTGGCAGGAAGCAAAGTCTATGGCTTCAGAGTTCAGTCTGCACACACAGCTTGGGAGAAGTGGAAGGACACATCACTGCTCAGACAGCCAATCGTTAGGCTAGTAGATAAAAATTTATCATAATAGATATCTTGGTGTTGGCATAAAATTACTTCACATCAGACAACTGAAACTGTGCATGCCACTTCGCATCTGTCTTGTTCCCCAGATCAGCGGTGGGAACATGAAGGGGATGTTCCAGGAAATGTCCATAAGGATTTTCTCTTTTGTTTGTCATTGCTCGTATTTCTCTGTGGTTCGTTTCCCCCCTGTTCTCTCAGGAACTGTGTGTGGTACAGACCATTCACATTATGTTAACTATAGGTTGCTGGGATCATAGCTGGATGAAATATTGTTAGGGAGATGACTACATATTGTGGTTGGCTGTCAATGCTCCTGGTATATGCTGCTGAGGAGTTCACACAGAGCACTAAGCTGTGCATCACACACAATTTTCGGCAAAGTGGATTGTCTGCACAGAGCATCTATTGCCTTGCTCTTACAGTGACTGGAAAAGGATGGAATTATGCCAATTTTCTGTGAAATTCAGGGAAAGGGCTGAGTATTTTGAATGGTTGTTCTCTCCTTTTCATAGCTTTGAGGTTTGGGTCTTGTTTGTCTTTCTTTTATGGGAAAATATCTGTAGTTTGCTGCAAAGTTGCTTGCTTTGACACCTATGTCAAGGGTGTGAACCTGAGCAGATAAGGCAAGCTCCTCCTTTGTATTCTGGGGTGTCTGAGGGCTGTTCTCCATTCTGCGTGCAGGCAGATGGGGGTCCGTGGGTTAGAGAGTGACTTCACACCCAGGCAGGGCCGGCTAGAGGCAGGAGCCTGGTGGGGATGTTGCTGAGTGTGCGTGTGTGTGTTTCCCAGCTGCCCCTCATGTCTGGCTGCATTCACGCTCGTGCCGGGAATGTGCAGGGACACGGTGCCAGAAGGTGGCACTCCAGGTCCTCTAACACGTATCCGGGGCTGTGTTGATCCCCTAAACACACCCCAAATGTGCCAGCACTGCTGGATGTGTTGGTGCAGACACACCTGGGCGGGTTGAGAGCTGCTTATCCGCAGAGGCTTGGAGCGCTGCCCTGGTTTGTTCCCCGTGCTGGGAAGCAAAGGGACGTCCCAGAGCCCGGGAGTGCATCTGTGTGCCTCCCCTAAACTGGGGTCTGAGCTCTCAGTGGGACCATCCTTTCTGCCTGCTCACATGCCCCCCCACCAGGAGAGCTTTGGCCGGTGCCTTTAGCATTGTCCAAGCAATGCCTGGGCAGGGTTGGAGGCAGCGTCCTGTCCAGATACTCTCCTTACACGGGACTTAGGGATGAGGCTGGCTTGGTTTTGGAAAGGAGAGAGTTTCCCGCTGTAGGAGGAAGTCGTGCTGTGATGCTTGTCCTCTGAGCCAATGAACCACCCTTGCTCTTTTTAAATTCGGTGTTACAGAGGGAACTGATAAAACTGCTGATCTTGCTTGTGTGCTGGGGAGAGTGGCCCTGGCAGGTTGGTCTTGCTCTAATAGGCAGAGAAGCATAGAGATTTGAAAAGTAATTACAAAGCAGGCTGCAGACTCAAAAGAATTAGTGGGCTATTAAAGATTTGAACTTAATAACGTGCTTGACTACTTCCCTACCAAAACACTGTTCCCATCCTCATGGCCAATTAGTGCTGCCACCTTTACACTCAAAGGCAATGGCCCCTGTCTTTCCCTCCCATGCTCTTCCTGACCGTGCATTCTCAGCTAACACAGACATCTCAGTATTTGATCATCCTGCAACCTTCCAGCACGTGGACTGACTGGCCAGTTGGTGTAAACTGTCCCTCAGCTGTTGGTCTGGCATATCAGTGCATGGATCTCCTCCGCCGTGCAGAGAGCTTTGCTGCTTGAAGTTACAGAGAGTCCCTGACTTTCTTAATCTGGTTATTTGCCAGGTCATTGGACTGACTGTGTAACAGAAAAGAATATTTTTGCAGCTGAAGTTCAGCAGTTCCTAGTTATGCATGTTCCTTAAGAACGAGAACGAGTTGTACCTATTCAGCACTTTGTTGCCACTGAATTTTTCAATTGCTCTGATGCTTACAAGGTGCACATAGAGCTCATATAAATATTCTCATAATTTCCTGTTGGGGTATGGTGCAGATACTTCATTGTCAAAAAGTCTTTAACAACAGCCCTGATAATGGCTTAAATTATAATTTAACCCACACCCTTCCACTTGCCAAAGATGGGTGACTGAGTCTGGCTTACTGGAATGTGATTAAATGAGGTATCTCTGATAAATCTCTACATGTTTCCCTGGAAAGCAATTTTCACTTTGTTATATTACAGTAGCCAGTGCCTTATGAAGTAAAGGAAAATATTTGTCCAGCAGGACATCATAAATTTCATGACAGACTTTAAATTTTCTTGGATGAAATGTTTAAAGTGGAACAGACTGATCTAAAAACACACTAGCCTTTCCTGAGCTCAGGAGAAGCTGCTTTGTCTCCTCCATTCAAAAGTACATGAAATTCCCTCTGCAGAGGAAGCCTGGTGGTAGACGGAAGCAATATAGGTGTTGGCTGTGTTTCAAACACGAGGAAAACCAACACCATCTGAAAGCCAGTATTATAAATAATTAGTTAGGATCATTTTGATAAGTTGATTGTGCCCTATAAAAGAGTGATTGTGGAACCCACCATAGCCCCAGCGATTTGGATATAATCCAATTTTTACAGTGGAGCAAGATTAAGTTAAATCACTTTTCCAAATAACCATCATTTGTTTGATTTGCTTTCATGAGGGCTTTTGGTTATGTCAGTAGTTGTCAGATGCAGACTGACGCTTGTGACGTCTCGTGCCTTTCAACTTGAGAAAGTCATATAAACTTTGTTGCCCTCCAGTTAGACAGAGCAATGGTCTTTTGAAAATGAATGAAATCCTTTAGCCCTCAGCCCTGAAATGTGATGCTTTGGTCAACCTTCAGTGTTGCAGGAAGTCTGTATGGTGATGTTTTATGCTGTAAACCTACCTTCCTTATATTAAAGGCATACTGAGAGCGGTGCTTAAATAAAGAATGACTGAGAGCCTTTATGTGCAGCTGCTTTCTGACTTTCTGAGGAAAATTTTTATGAAAGACACTTAGGCTTATATACACATGTCTTCTAGTGGTATTCAGAAGCAAAAAAGTTGGCTTTTGGTGCTAAAAGGTGAGAGGGGTTTAGTTTTGAGAACTATGAGCTAAATCTACTCATCAAATTTTAGTCTTGACACACATTTCAGTGGATGAGCATTTTCACTGCATGAATTGCCATGGTCCAAAGATTTTTCTTGTTAAGGATGAATACTGTGACATGCCAAGAGGTACATGCTACCAGGAAGGATGTGACTAAAACAAAAATAAAAGAGAAAGAAAGATAAAAACTCATATGAAATGAAAAGTTGATATCTCAACAGCATCAACAAAATACAGCCACCACTTCATGTTAAATTGAACCCAGAATAAAACACAGTCTTCCAAATAAAAACCTTTTGCTTTGGGAGAATATATTTTGTAATAAATTAATGGAAGCTGGAAGATTCTGTGAAGAGTAATTTTCAGTGAAGGAGCAAGGGTTTGTATTAATTTTTCAGCAGCTGACAGCTAATACAGGCTCCTGATCCCATCTGGGTCCTTTTGTCACGACTGAAATACAACTAATCTCTCATGATGATAATGATGTACAGGGTATATGCTGTAAAACTTCATATCAATCAAAATGTCTTAAATTTGTCTAGTTTTGCTTGAATTTAAACAGAACCAGTAAGTTTTTCCTCATAGCCCCTCCATCAGAATTGCCTTTTTATTAAAAAAAAGAAAAAGAAGAAAAAGAAAGAAAAAACAAAGACCCAAGAATTCTTTTCTGCAGAGAAGCATTGAGGTTTCCAAATCAGCAAATCTGTGTCTTGAGGCCCTTGAAATGTGGGAGTTCCGAGTAAAGTTTTACTCCAAATGCTGTCTGGGGACTGTACATGGATGACTGCAACACATTCGTTTTGCCTTTATTATTCTTGCACTGTAACCTGACTTTGGTTCAGGAAGAGGAAATTCATGGCCTTAATTGAAGGCAATCAGTGAAAGGTCATGGGGTAATACTTAACAGACTGGGATGGGGGAAAGGAAAACAAGGAAAAGGTGAAGTCTCCGCTTGCTTCAAATACTTGGTTGGATCCCAGAGACAGCACACACCTGGAAGGAGAATGAGCTTGAACCCCAAATATACACATCAACTGGGAATCATAAAATTAAATGGAGTTTGTTTATGTTATTTGCTTCCTGTTTCTCCAGTGACCTGTGCAGCAGTAACCCCTGTGTGGGAGGCATGGGTGCCTACTGCAAACCTTCAGGTGTTTATTACTGTGGTGTGACCGTGCCAGAGGAGCCTTGGTGTTACCGCTAAGGACCAGATGTGGGGCTCTGTGGTTTCAGGTAGCCCAGAGGCTGGATTTGTACGAAACATTGAGAGACACTATTTCAGAGTGTGATTGTTATTGTTGTTGTTGTTTTTATTTTTGCCGAGGTCTGCTAATATCACAACTTTCCCTGCATTGTATAGTTAACTCTCTAGTTTATTCCAGGGCTTAAATAGCCCTAAAGTCAGAAAGTACTTCGACATCTAGACTATATTTCCTTGTATTTTTGCGGTCTGCTGTTCCTCACCTTAGCTACAATGGGAACAGAAAAGAAGTAGTTTTATTTTTTATGTTTTAGAGATGGTGTAAGTCTAAGCAAGTCATGGTCCCAAGTTTTTCTCAACTGAGATGTACATGGTCATGATGCTTTTCAGTTTAAAATGGATGTAGTCATGGTCTCTGAGGTATTCGTGGTCTAAGGTTGCTGTCTTACTAGTCCAGCATTAACTTTTTAAAGCTCTAGGTTTATTTGAAAACATCCAAGTCAATTAGGTGCTTGCTTAGGTTAAAAAGTGGTACATGCTTGGTGCTGCTTGGCTGAAGCAGTTAAGCCGATTAATTCTCCATAATCTACTGGGTTGTTAGTTTATTGTTTATTTGTTTATTGTGTGTTAAGCATTTCTAGAACTCACACCATCTTTTTGTGATCTGAAGTGGGTTTCCAGATTGTCTGCTGATCTATGTGTGCCTAATTGAGACGTTGCATCTGCCCAGGCCAGGAGAACAGTGAAAGGTCCTGGCCAGCTTTTGTCCAGAGCCAAACTTTGTTTCAGGATTTGCCTTACCCAGGCTTGCAGAGAGCAATGTAGGCATGCTTCATGACAGGTAAAAGCTGAAAGCCATTTTTTGGAGAACATGTTTTTTTTTGGTACAAATATCTATGATTCAAATCTTTAGACCTGACTGGGTTTTTGTGTCCATGGTGTGAATGAAAAAGCTTTTACAAACTAACCTGGAGGATAAGTCTTCATCCTGGCTTAACCATGAACACCCAGTCATAAGCTGTTTTGGGCAGAACTTCTGCCTTTGTGCAGACAGATATTTTAGAGAGAAAGTCAAGGACAATGGTGTGTTTTCAAAAATAGGTCTTGCTTCAGTCTGTGTAAAGAAGCATCTGTTTTAAAATAACAAATATTGAGAAATTCTGTGAGTCTTAGAAATCTATTTTTAAATGGTTGTGAGAGATAAATAAAAGATGTGCCACAGAAAGAAAAAAACTAGCTTCATTTTAAGTCCAAGGCCACATCACCACCATGGCAAAATTCATGTCTTTCCCTATATATTCTGGAGTTCACCCCATGTAATGCAATCTCTGTGGCCTCCTTAGCTAAACTGCACAGCAGGATTAAGAGTACAATGTGTGGGTAGAACTAGGAGATCATCCAAAAGAAAAAAAGACTGAGGAACATTTTTCTGGTTCAGACACCTACAGAAAATAATTTTGCTTTTCTAAACTATTTGGCATTTGTCATACCAAGGAAAACCCTGCTTTCAGAGCTGGGCTGCTGAGACTACCCTTGATTTTTACAAATTTGAGTATTTTGGCAAAGTTACAGGTTTTTTTTCCAGGCATACAAAGGTACATCTATAATTGCTATAGCCCTTATTACTGCTGTTCTTTATACAATTTTTGTGCCCTATTTTCTCTGTGCTAACTGTAAGTTTTGTTATATTACAGGATTTATCCTATATGTGATAGGATTCTTTGTGTATGGGATCTCATTCTATATCTGGTGTGTGTATCAGATGTTTTAAGCACAAGCATATCTTTGAGAATGCATCTTTAGACTTTAGTTCTTGATTTGTGAAATTAAGAGAATAGCTATTCTCTCTCTTCTAGAAGACAGTCTGTCGAAAAGCTTGGTACAAGTTTGCATCTGCTCTTGCTCCAAATCATGGTAAACTCAAACCATGCCTATTTAGGATAAAAAGCAGTGCTTTGATTTGCTCTTGTTCCTGGTGCTGCCACACCACTGCACTCACAGAGACTTAGCAGAGCAGTCTTGAATCACACTTGTGTAAGTAGATAGAAAGTTTGATGCATACTATCTTCCTTTTTGAGGACTCTTTTTGTGTGACTTCCAGTGCAATTCTCAATTTCCATATGAAAGAGTGTAAAAAGTTTGGGGTCAGGTCCATCTGAGATAGTTTTGGGTTCTTTGATTACAGAGGAACTGGATTTTTTGTTCTTAGACACATTATTTGCAGATATTCCTTCAGGTCTCCCAAGCTTCACAATAATGTTTAAACTTCTAGACTATCTTTCCTTGTGTTCAGTTCATATTAATGGATATACCTTTGGAAAACAACTTGACATTCTCAATATTTAAATAACTGACTGCCCTTCTATTACTCTGTGTGACTGCATTACATGCTGCTGTTCCCAAGTGTGAAGGAGAGCTGAGATGTTATCTCTATGGCTTTTTGCCACAAATTTTCTACAAATCTTGATGGTGCTGCTACCGATGGTGAAAAATTAAGATGGTCAATAAGTTCCATTTCAAAGCCAGAAGAATTCATTAGCCAGGTATTACTGGAACAAAACAAAGTGAAAGATGGTTATGCAAATCTTGCACAACTAGAAACACTCTTCTGCAAAATACCTGTGCTCTAATAGGAACGAACCCATAATGCTGCTCCCATATTATAGTGTGCAGCATATCTATGCCTTCGGCATCCCTTTAAGTTGTGCAGTGGATAGATGGGTTCACAGGGCTTTCATGAATCACAGGGATTTAGTGAAGAAGTGTATAGAAGTGGAAAAACTCAAAATAGCTGAAACATGAAGTAATGACAACAGTAGCCTCTAGGGATGTATTAAGTGTGGAGAGTGCTTACCACAGAAAATTTGTATGGACATTTGCTTTCCTGGCATTGGCTGGGCCTTATGGTTGTCATTTTGAATATTTATTAGAACAATACCACATGTTGATTGCTTACAGTCTTTGCATTAGTTCTCACCCAATGCAGTGAGATGGAGCTCTGAGTCTTTTCAACAGTTATGTATCATAGTTTCACTTACTGCTGGCATGATTATGGGATACTGCATTTTAATGATAAATTGTCTGGCCATGAGACCCTCATATACCCATGGAGTGATTCCCAGGAGGGAAAGCAGAATAAACTGGTTGTTTAGAATAGTCTGCTAATGCAATGCAGAGCACAAGCTGGAAATCACAGAGCAGTGTTTTAGCAAACCTGCTGAAACCAGAGCAAGTAGGGCTCTGTGTGAACTGCACACTGGGAATGGGAGGAAGTGGCAATGCATGCGTGCAGCCCAGAAAGGCAGCTGTGCCCTGGGCTTCATTGAAAGACTCATAGCCAACAATCATGGTCAAAGGAGGTGACTCTCCCCCTCTGCTCTGCTCTTGTGATATCCCACCTGTAGTACTGTGTCCAGCTCTGGGACCCCCCACACAAGAAAGACATGGCAAGTCCATGTTGATGACCAATTTGCAGGTGAGATGTGGATGACCAAACTGTCTTTTTTGCTCTGAAGGCAGTGGAAGCGGTGAACTCCATCAGCATATGGAGATGTCCATTCATCCTCTTGATGGGCCCAAGGTCCAAAACAATTGCACATTCTGTAGCTGTGGTTCCTATATTATATCCACCATAAGTGCTCAGTTTTGGAGCACTGTAGTGGGTTGACACTGGCTTAACCGTGATGGCAGGTAGCTAATGAAATGGTCATGAATGTTTATTCACTTTGACAGATGTCTAGTACCTTTCAGTGGTCTAACAACAGTTCTTTCTTTTGAATTCATCATCATGAATGTCTACAGTAGCCTGACCCTCCTGGTCTGCTTTTGGCCACCTAACTTGAAATGTCTGCTGTAATGCCCCAGTTACCATGCTAAATTAACATATAAGTCAAGGCAGACTGAAATAGTCTTCAGTGATTGCTGTTGCATGACTTTCCTCCTGAAGGTGCCTCTTTTCCTGTAACTGCAGAGGGAAACTACCACAGAATCAAAAAAAATGTCTTGAGTTGGAAAGGACCACAAATATCATCTAATTCTAAGCCCTCTGCCATCATCAGAGATACCTTCCACTATATAAGGTTGCTCAGAACCCCGTCCAATCTGGCTTCGAAAACATCCAGGGGTGGGGCGTCTGCAACTACTCTGGGCAATGTGTTCCAGCGCCCCATGGCTCTAAGGGTGGAGGTACTTCTTCCTAATATCTAATGTAAACCTACTCTCTTCCAGTTTAAAGCCATTCCCTCTTGTCCTGTCACTGCATGCCCTTATATATAGTCCCTCTCCATGTTTCTTGCGGGTACTGGCAGGCTGCAATTAGGTCACCCCAAAGCCTTCTCTTTTTCAGACTGACATAATCACTGCAGTTACGTGCCCAATGTTCATTACAGTAGCTATGGGCTCCATGATACATGGGTAAGCACGGAAGTGGCCCCAAAAGGCTCTTGCTGCATTACTATGTTCTGTTGTCTCTTTTGTAATCTGCTGCGTCTGTGTGAAGTTTCTACCCATGGTATTCATGGTCATTACCAAGATTTCCTGTTCTCACAAAGCTTGTGACATGTGTTTGAAGTTTGTAATCTGCTTTTAATTTTAAAATTGGTTTTCTCCCAGAAAACAAATTTCCCCATATTCTTTCATTTCCTGCAATGTTCATTAGGGACACTGACAGGGACTCTGCTCCTTGGGTGGAATGACACCGTTTCTGGGTCAGGCCAGAGTAACCAGTTACTGAGTTTTAGTGCTGGTAGACAGCTCAGCCCCACACAGCTGCTTGCTCACTCTTCTCTCAGTGGGTTGGGGGAGAGAACTGAAAGGGTAAAAGTAAGAAAATTAATGGGTTAAGATAAAGGAATTTAATAAGTAAAGCAAAAGCTTTGCACACTAGTAAGCAATACAAAGTAAAACCAGGAATTCTTTCACCACTTCCCACCTGCAGAATGATGTTTAGCTATTTCCAGGAAAGCAGGGCTTCATCGTGTGCAGTGGTTAATTGGGAAGACAAAACACCATACCTTTAAACATTGCCTTTCTCCTCCCTCTTTCTCCAGGTTTATATGCTGGCACTGCGTGGTATGGAATATCCTTTTGGTCAGTTGGGTCAGCTGTCCCAGCTGTGTCTCCTCCCAACTCCTTGTGCACCCTCAGCCTCCTCACTGTCAGGGCAGCATGAGAAGCAGAAAAGGCCTTGATGCTGTGTAAGCACTGCTCAGCAATAACAAAAGCATCAGGATGTTATCAACACTGTTTCCAGGGCAAATCTAAAACATGGCACCATATGAGCTACTATGAAGAAAAATAACTATTCCATCCTCTACCAGTGCAGCAGCAAAGGGGAGTATGCTGCTTGGGTGCCAAAGTTGGCTGGAGATGTGCTAGTTGTGCTGGAAAAGGTTATGAGGCTTTAGTGTCCCAGCACACCATAGCTAATGAGCCAATGACGTGTGCACACAGTAATAAGGGAAGGGCAGTGTTTCTCAGAGCTCACCACTCCAAGCAGCACCAAAGGGACAGCAGCAGACTGTCACCTCTGTTCTGTAAGCTGGTGTGCAAGTTCTTGAAACTGGACTCCAAAATTAGAGGTGACAGCAGTCCTTGGAGATGTGTGTTTCTCTCGAGGGACCACCTGGGAGATGGGTTATACATACCTGCATCACCAAAGTTTGATGCAAAGCACCCCTTCAGACCACTTATTCTGTTGAGAAGAATTATTGTCTGCAGCATACTGGCAAATTTCTCATCTAATCTGGTTCTTAATACTTAGGAAATTTTTTCTCTCTGGTCTGGAGAGGATATTTAGCAGTCTGATATATTATTGCATGAATTTTTTTTTCAGAGATTTAGCCTAAATTTTTTTGGCTTAGGTTTCATCCTGTTGCATCTTGCTGTATCAATGGAACAGCTATAAGCAACATTTTTTCTTCCTCGAAGTTTCAGCCTTGGTAATGTTTTGCATCATTATTAGTAAGAAAACTGCGCAGGTGTAATTTAGGGGGCACATACACAGCAGAGCTCACTACAGAAAGGCACACCAGTTCAGAGTGGAGCCACAGGCCTTTGTTTCTGGATGATGACTTTGTCAGCTTTGGATCAGACCCATGGGGAGCCACAGTTAAAATAATCACTTAAATAGCAGAGTTAATGTATAATTCTTTCAAATCCCAACAGTTTTTAGAAGCTATCTTACTACTGTCTTGGCTGTTTTATTCATTGCTGGTTGTTTTCTCTCCATTTGGAGATGATATGATTTTCTGAAGATCTCATTTTAAAAAGGCTGAGCGCAATTAATCAGTGCTTTTGGGCTGGTTTTCTGGAGTGCTTATTACATTTCAGCTGTGCTTAGTTCCTTTCTGTAATGCCGTCCAAATGCATCCCAGATTTAACTTTCTGTCTCCTCTGTGGGCTCAGTTACACCTCACAGACTAGCCCAGATGAGGTAAGTTCATGCAGCACCACTGGGCTATGTGCTGCCGTGGAGGACATCACCAGAAGGGTATTGGGATTTTATTTTTCTTTACTAGACAGATCATCTGCGTGGCGTGTGTGGAGAGGAGATCTCCTCTCCTCTTGATCCTCCACTGGTGTTGAAGAGTAGAAATACTGTAATAATTTGAACCTAGGAGCACAGAGACACTCCGCACTCCCACGTGCAAGGCACCATACAGAAAGAGAAGGAAATGGACAATATATTAAATAACTTAAAATCTCTCACAATGGTCAATTTCAGATTAAAAAAAAGCAGTAGCAAATGGAAATTCAGAGGCAGGACTGGTCCGTCTGACTTGCAATAACCTTGCCACATCATGTGACCTGGCTGTTGTCAAGATACTTTGCGGGAAGTCACCATTCTTTTAGTGTGGAAAACTCCAGATATTCTTCTCCACTTACACCTGTAGTCCTTCTGGATGAAGAGAAAATTCAAACTCCTGATCCAAGATATGTAGCATGGCTATGTATTCACCACTGTTGAATAAGCAAGTCAGGAGTTTCATGACAAAGTTTCCTCGAAGGGAAGGAGCCATGGTTACCATAACATCTGTCAATGTTGACGTAATCTACTGTTTAATTCACATCATCTGTTCCCAGTCAGAGACACTCAGAGATGCAGCATTATAAAATGCAATTATTCTAAACTCTGGGCACAAAATTTCACACTGACGATTTGGGGAAGGTTCCTTTTTCTGCTGTGCACATGTGACACATCATCCTTCTGGCTCAAACTGAATGTCAATGTTGTATGATTTGGCTGAACATCGTATCATGTTCCCTGACAGACACCTGTGACTTTTGAACCCTGGCAGATAAATGGAAAAAGGTGAAAGTATCTTGACTGTATTTAGCTGGTCACTAAAACACTCATGGGATGCAGAAGCCTTTCCATGAGTTGTTTTCCTGCATCCACTGACCTGCTGATTTGCATACAGATCGTGCCATGAACTTGTTCTTCCACCATATTTAGGGAGCAGGAAAGAATCACCGTCTTGGGGAGGAATTGACATAGCATATTATGATGTGTTTCTGGGACATTTTGTGTTCCCTTCGTTACGAAAACCAGGGTGTTAAGATCGTATGCACTTAATGAAGATTTGAAAGCTGTGATCTCGCAGGTGGCAGGATAGTACTGAGAAGAGGCTCAGTGAGACAAACTATATGCAAGGAAACATGATGCTTATGTGAAGGAATGGTCTGTGAATAGAGGTAATAGGGAGGTGCTGAGTCCTAACCTTTCAATCGACCTAATGTCCCGCACTGAACACCGCTTAATTTAATGAGAATTATTTAATCTTTAGTGAAGGTTGGCTCACAATATCAAATATTTTTGAGGACACAGCATTACACTATCTCTCTTTGAAACTGAAAGCCTTGAATCTTTCTCAGTGCTTCATTTTCCTTTGTGCTCGGTTTGGAGTCATGAATCTTGTTTTTCCAGGAAAGAGTAGATAAACGGTATCTAGGCTGAGGGTGTCTCGCTTATTTTTTCTTGAAAATCTCCAGTGCTTAGTGTAATAAAAGGCTGTGGGGGTTGTGTAGTTTCAGCCTCAGAAAGAGCAGCTTTTGCATTGGAGTCTGCTTTTAAAATCCTACCATGGCAGACCTTTTAAATAACTGATGGTCTTGCAATTGTCACTTCTAAAGAGAGCAGATAGAGTACATCCGAAGAGAGGAAGAGAAATATTACCTAGACTGGAGATCAAAGTACACTTCCACTGGGACCAAATCCAGTTAATGCTATATTTACTTTAATAACCTCCAAGGAAGGGTACCTATCCATTTCAGTCTCACTATCATTTATGAAAGTACCAAGGAGGAAATTAGAGATTCAAAAAGTCAGCTGCAGGAATTCATCTCATACCTATTCAATTAACGGTTTGCTGATCACTGAAGCTTTCGTTTCTGAAGCAGAAAAGAAAATCTGCACTTTGAATGCCACATGGAGGTGTATGAGATACAGAAGAGCACTCATGGGTTCAACACTGATTTATCAAGCTCTTTAAATGGGCAAGATTCTCCCTCCTTGTCAATTTCTCAGTGGACCTCTGACTGCAACATCCAAGTGTCCCAGCTGTGGCTTCTAGTGAGGCACAGTGAGGTGCACATGTGGTGTTGGTGTACATGCAATGTGCTGGGGGGTGCACAGGCTTTCAAGGCACAAATGATGCTGGTGTAGCGACTGAATCTGACTGTCTGGTGCTCCTGTAAACAAGCTTTTAACACCACACTTCCAGAACTTTGGGAGCAACAGTGTTCCCGAACACTTCCAGAACAGATTTGCAGACAATTTAGTTTAGTGTGTTTTTATGGTATGCTCGGGGAAGAGCAAGAGATGCAATCGTTCAAATCCATTTTAGACACAGGCTGCAAGAAAAATGTAGGTAGGAATGCAGTGTTCTCACCCTCTGGCTACAACTATGCTACTAAAGACGGTAAGTCAGGACTGCTCTCTGCCCTGGGCATATCCTCACAGCATGACTCATGAACGTATGTCTAAACTCTTCCCTTTAAATGAGGTGGGTCAAAGATGCGTACCGGGATGAATCCTCCATTGTGGCCAGCACTGTTATTTGGAGTTGATGGTAAGGGTGGCTACGAGATATCACTCAAACCTGTGCCCTGCCTGATTTAAGTTTACTAGTGCACATGTAGTCAAGAAGGCCAGGATAGGTTTCACCCACTAGTGTTGAAGGAATTTGACTGTGCTGAGTCCATCCTCCCCTCTCCTTGCTTATCTTTGGCTTTCTGTGGCTCTCTGCTCTGTTGCAGCTATTGACAAATAGGGCAATGACTTCTGTCCACCTTTGAGAGACCCCCATGTACTGTCCTACAAGGAGAGTGAGCTGCCAGCACAATAACGTGAAGCAGACACTTTCCATTTGAAGACACAGTGGAGAGGCTTCATGGGCCACAGGAGGCCAGTGGGATGTAGTCAGAGGTTTGCACAACCTGTTGCCCAGGTGGTGTGGAGAACTCTGGATCTGGCAGAAACTGAAATCCTGTTTGGGCTACCAGCTCCTCACTTCTGATGATGGGAGTAGTAGCTGGCTTCTATGTATCTTTTTGACTTCTAGCATAACTGACCAGATATTTCACTGAAATGGTGTCTATTATAGATTCCTCTTTTCCTTGGAACTGTCAAGGCACAGAAGAAGGGAGAATTCTGAAACAGGCCAGATTTTAAATATATTTGTCAAGAAGTGCACAAAGTCCATACTGAGGGTCGAACTCAGGTCTCAAGTTGTCCATCAGAGCCAAAAGAACCTCATTAAAGACTCAATGACCAGGACAGTTGAAATCAAACATTTGGTTAAATGAGGGCTCTTTATATTTTCTCTTTTCCTATCCTAGTAATAAAAAAGGTAAGTATATAAAAATACTTCTATCAGTAATCTTCTCCAATTAGTGGTGTGAGTAAAAATCACACAGCTGTGTGCGGGAGAGAAATAGGGTAGGAGGTATTATATATACATAGAGAGAAACAATGAGTGAAGTTACACACAAAGCATATGTGGAAATAGACAAAAATGTGAGTTCTTACACGTTTTAACTTCATTGTGTAGTCACAGCTGGAACATGTGCACAAGAACCGTCACTCTTCTGTCAACAGCTGGTACTTGGCTGCATTCTCACACACTAACAAAATGTTGTCATGCAGGACATTCAGTGAGGAAGACCTGCTGTTCTTGCCACTGCAATTAATCACGCTAATTATGGCTGGAGATTAGAGAGAATCCAGCAATGCATTAGGATACATGGGTTACAGGAAGTGAAATATTTGCTATTTTTTCTCCTCCCTGTCAAGAAGGAATTGCCAAGTATTCCACTTTAAAATCTTTGAGTGGATTAATTTTCTTAATGCCAAGCTGAGAGGTCTCAGGTCTTGTTCTCAGGTCAGGAAGTGATAATAGGACATACTTCAAGTGGTAATTTCTGTTGCTCTGGGTGCTAGAAATGAAAGAAAAATCAGCCCTTTTTCAGAAATTCACACTAAGGCTGGGCTTTGAAATTAAAAAGCAGCAAACAGCAAGATCCTAGTGGAAGGTGGAAAAGGCTTTAGGATGGAAATTGGAAGATCTCTATTTTTTTTCTTGACTCTTGGGAAAATTACTACAACTCCTGACTTGTTTTTCACTTCTCACTCCTTATTCTGCCTGTCTTGTTTATGGGAGATTTGCTGTGTGTTTGCATGTCTGGAGGTTTGCTGGGGTTTGCTGTGAGAGTACTTGCAGCAGCTCTTTCCACAGCTACACCTGTAGCCACCCAAGTGACATGTCTGGGAATGGAGACTTCCCAAGTGCTGATTAGCTGCTGTCTGACAGTTTGTTGTTGCACTGCTTTTAATTGAGAAAGTCTGGTAGCTCTAAGCCTATTTGGAATAGCATTTTTTTTCCCGTGGCGCTTCAAATTTTGGCACTTGGGGTGTGTATCCAGCCACAAGCAAAAATTTATGCTGGTTATTTTATCCTGGGAAAAAGTTTATGCTTTCTTTCTGCATTTGGTACATGAGTAACAGTGATCAGGGTGGAACCAAGAGTGCATTACCTGAGAAACAATATTTTAACTTTTCTTCCAAATAAATTCTGATTTTTCAAACACCGCTGAGTTTTTAGCCAATTGTGTGGTTGTGGGGGGATTCAAGGCATGACATTGAAGTCTGTCACTCAAATCATTGATAGAGCTTAATATGAAGCCCATGCTATTCCGGACATGCTTTAGTATGGGAGCTTGTGAGCCTGTAGCCACAGCAGCCCCTGGATGTGCCCTGACCACACTCCCTGGGCTAGGGAGACCAAAAAGTCTCCCAGGATGCCAGGGGCCAGGATGCCTTGTTCTGCTCCCCTTTCCCTAGCCCTACCTGTGTACCACCCCTGTGCCCTCATACTATTGGTACCTGATGTTTTCTCCCCACACCTACTGACCCCATATAAAAAACCTGAACACTTCCTCTTTCACTCTCTTGCTCATCCTCTGTTCATCCCATACTCATCTGCCTCCTTGGACTTGCGCTACACATGTGGCTGGAATAAATCCCTCCCAGAGACCAATCCTGACTCTGTGCCATCACCTTACTGAGGAGACTCTCTGAGGTGTCTGAGTGTGTGTGTGTGTGTGCAGTGGCCTCGCCGTGCAGCTCTCAGCCAGAGACGCTCTCAGAAGGTTGTAGCCTCTGTACTTCCAAAGCCCCGGCTGCAACACTTTAGGTCTAGTCTGTGGGAAATGGAGACTCCCCTTGCATTTGTCTTTTGTCATTGCTGGCATCTGATAGGCACATGCAGCTTCCAGTTTCCCTTGATGACTGGACCACAAAAGCCAGTGAACATGCTGAAGATGAGAAGAACAGAATTTCCTAGGGACCAGCTAAGAGAATAAGGAACAATACAAGTAAAAATATTGCTTAGTCCATTGAAAATGGGTGTCTTTAGCCATTATTCTTGTAAAACTAAGTCCTAGATTACATTTCATGTGTCCCTGCTTTCTGTGCTTCTGTCGATCCCCTTCATTAGCAGCTCCCAACAGCTTCTGCATGAAGAATTGAGGAGCTTGAATGTCCATTCCAGATCTTCTAATTTGCCCCTGGCTTTCTCACACCATCCTATGCTCTCCCAGCCACTGGCTTCTAGTCTTACTTTTTTCTTGTACTCCTTCCAAGTCTCAGAGAATTTCTTACCTTTCCCCATCCTCCTCAGGCTCCTGCCACTCCATTGCCATGGACCCACACCCTTTTCTGTGTACAGAAACACTATCCATTGCAGGAGGAAGTAGCAGAGCGTGATGATGTCTAAAACAATAACTTGCTTTGGAAGGAACAGGCTTTTTCTGATTTTGCTGTTGCTTTGCTGCTACAACAGACAATTTGGACAAGAGTGGCAGAGTTAAACTGATGGCACTGAGCTATTGCTCAGAACCTGGGAAAGGAAGTTTGTAGGGCAGAAAACCTCTAGTTGAAAACAGTATGGATGTGGGTGAACAGAAAAGTGGAAAGCAAAGCTAGGATGCATTTAAATGCAATTCCAGGAATGAAGTTGGTGTGCATAATATTTGAAGTATTTCCCCTTATTCATATGACAAACCAGGAAGAGTGGTTTGTTTATTTAAGTGGTACTTTAAAAATGTACTTAGGAAAGAGTATAGACTAGGAGTTCATCTGCTGGCAGGGATTCTTCTGATGCTGCCGCTAATCACTGTGCTGCTTGCGGTGAGCAGAAACTTCTTGTTTCCCATGGAATATTATCTGTCTCTGCTCAGCAGTGCTCTGTGGTGTGTGGTGGGAGGGTTTCTGTGTGTGGGATGGTGGCAGTGCTGGCTGCTCATTAGCTCCCCTCACTTTCTTTGATCATAAAGGGTGATGCAATGTGCTGAACTCCTCTAAGGCTGATTCAGCACCACTTACATTGATTCAGCACCAGTTCTTCACTTTCTCAGCATGTTCACAGACAGTGCAGTTTTGTATCACCGGGTCAAATATCTCAGCCATGCTAGATTAATGAGTTAATACACCGGGACATGTTTATCCATCTAACTTTGTATTCTATTGTGCTCACTGATCTCTCACAATCATGATTTCAAGAAAAATTACTTGAATCTTACACTTGGAGAATGGTGTAGCTGATGACTTGCGTGGGTGCTATGCAACATTGCCTGAAAGCCACTTTCAAGCCTCTCACCTGCAGCCTAAACCTGGCATTAGGAAATCAGAAAAGGTTCAGAAAAAAATTCATAAGCCCCTGAGACTGGGGAAAACTAATAGTGCACTTTGAAGCAGTATGTCCTGTTGTCACTGGGCTAGATGACCTCTTGGTCTGCCTTCATGGGAAATATGTTGAATTTTCCATTAAAAGAAGCTTGCTGAAGAAGATTGGGAAGGGAAATTTGGGAAGATCAGTAGAGAGGATGACTGAGAGGGAGCTCACATAACCCAGCCTTGCCAAATATCCTGGATAACAGTGCTTGCTAAGCCTGGAAGTGTACACAGGGTGGGCGTTTATCAATTATACAAATCTGGGACAGGGTTGCCCAAATATGTTAACACTAAAGATGATGAATATCAGCTAGATTAAACAGTAACTGGGCAATTAAAAAGACTTTTAAAACTTTTTGAACAAAGAAGGAGTCAACTTGAAGATAAATAAGAACAAACATATGTGATGTGGGGAAAGAGCCCAAAGAGGAAACTGTGGAAGCACCAGTCACACCCTAGTTTGACACCATCATGGGTCACCCTGTTGGGGGTGACATGCCAGACCCTGCACTCTGCTTTGTTCTTTTTTAGGTAGGGAGGCAGAAGATGAGCTCCCTAACATCTCCTTGAGCAGGAACAGCTGAAAGTTTAGTCCCTAGTTTATAACAAATCATTCTGTAGGCAAAACCACCAAATGTGTTTCCCTGGGGATGTGGGGTGAGAAAGAGCCCTTTTCCAGCAGTCTCACTTAGATCAGTTTTAGGGTGGGATGAACAGTCCTCTGAGAGTGTCAAAATCTTCCTGCTGGGATATATAACACTTTTTAAAACCAGTGGCAATGGTAATGCAAACCAGAGGTTCCCCTCTCACCTCTCTCCCCACTACAGTCTGCTTTCTCTCTATTTGGAGGTTTACCCCGTGCACCCAGGTAGCCACAGACTTGCCAACTTGGCTCTCAGAAAGATTTTCACGAACAGCCTCTCTCTGGGTGGTGACTTAAAAAATATATTCCTGTATTAAACAAAAAGGCATGATTGCAGAGGGAACCTCACAGTCTAAAACTTTTTCCCTTTCTCTGCTTTATCTGTACTATATCATGTGAGACACCTTAATTTAGCTGAAAGTATTAGGAGGTTATAGATGCAACAAAATTTTCACCTTTACTGTATTAAACAAAAAGGCATGATTGCAGAGGGAACCTCACAGTCTAAAACTTTTTCCCTTTCTCTGCTTTATCTGTACTATATCATGTGAGACACCTTAATTTAGCTGAAAGTATTAGGAGGTTATAGATGCAACAAAATTTTCACCTTTACTGTATTATACATTAAATGAACTGCAAAAAATGGTTTAATATATGTGATACTGAACATTTATCTGCTTCTGATACTTATCTATGTAAGATATGATGGTTCTTTGTAGTAAAATGTAATTCCATGCATGATTTTAGGGGATAGAAAAATGTGCATTTTATAGTATGTTTTTGTATGTATACAGGGAAGTAAAATGGAAGAGTAAACTCCAGAAACCTTAAATCATTGAGTATCTGCGCTCTATTCGGAACTGATTGTTCCATAACTGTTGGCACATTACACAGTAAAACACAGACACAAAAAATCAACTCCACAAGTAATGTTTTTCAGACAAATTATTTAGCTATAAAATGGTTGTTTCAAGAAAACATGTTTGAGGCAAAACAGCTTATACCAGGGATTTCTTTAAAATCTTGCCCCCACCACATATTTGTAGCTAGGGGATCTTGTTTAGAAGCAGATTATTTTTCTGCACCTGAAGAACCACTTCTATGTTAGTATAGTGGGTTTCCCAGCACAGAAGTGGATTAAACTTCCACTTTAATGCATCTATAACTTCTTTCCCAACTATACTGTAACTGTTCTAGAGTGCTTTGATTTTTTAGCATTAATATAAACCATCTTTAGCCTCAGCATGTGTCCGAAACTTAGATGCCCATGTGTGTTGTTTATTTATAGTTGTTTTAAAAATATGCTTGAAATATTTAATTGAAAAAATAAAAATTCAGCCTCCCTAGAATAATTCCTCTGACAAAAAATGCAGGATTGGTGCTATAAGATTACCTGAGGGCTGGGTGCAACTTGGAGAAGGTGAAAGAAGTGCTGACAGAGCTCCACTTGGAAGGGAAAGGAAGGGGAAGAAGGAAGGGAAAGAGGAGGGCTTAGGCCATCAGGTCGCCTTATATCACTGGATCACACCAACAAAAGGGGATGCCATTTAATGAGGTTCTTAGAGATAATTTCTATGATGAAGAGAATGAGATGTTCAACAGAAGCATCCTGAAAAGAAGCAGGAAGGGGGGGAAGGGAGGCAAGCATAGTTTATGTACTTCTAATCTGCTGCATGTACTTTATTCTTGGATACACCAAATGTATCAGAATTACCACTGCCATATAGTCAGCAGTGTTCACTTACTGAATTGATTTTGATGATATGCAGGAAGTCTAACTAAGAACATGTCCAGTTAAAGGGGAAGAAGTCATCAGAAAGGCAAAGAAGTTATGTTTACTAAACTACTATATGTGACAGAAATGTGCAGAAATGGCAACTTAATAGAGCCAGGTCTTACTTATATCTTGTTCTCTTTGTTCTGGCAAAGGCTCGAGGGTGATAACAATGAATACCATCACTTGTAAGCTCTGCTTTATACTGGGATAATACAGTTGTCATGGTAAGACATGGGAAACCAGTGAATCTCTACCATTTTTGTGCTAAACTTTGTCAGAGGAGCTACGTGCTGTCACTCAACCTGTTTCATACTGGACAAAAGAGGCATCTGTGCCAGTTCTTGCTTTAACCCTAATATTATTTTAATAACATTTTTATTATCAGGGGATTTTACTGGATGTAACTTATTAGGAAACATAGTTCATATTATGGTTTTAGTAATAACACTGACATGCAAAACCTCTGTGGTAGTGGATGTTTGTTGTCTTGTTTAACATAATCCTAATGGGTGTAAATAACAATCAGGATTTTATGGTCATGTGTTTCAATTAGATGATTAGAAAGAGAATTAGATATTTTCACTAATCATGCAAGCATATTTGACTCAATGATAGATGTTATTCCAAGTATTCATATTACAACATAATCTATATTTCAGTGCTAAGTCAAGAGGTGTTGCTATGTTATGCAGCCGAGATGGGCCTAAAATGTTGGCTCTAAACAGGATTGTTTCTAAAGTTTTGGTACCTGGTACTCATTGACAGTGAGTCAAAGAGAAGATAATAAATCTTAATTCTGTTGTCAGAGCTTTCAAAAGATGATAGTGCTTCCACCTAACATTCTGGGGTATATATATGTACCTCTAATTTTCTGAGGCTTAAAAGGAATAGATGCTAAAATGCTGAAAATTTAAGCTGTTGTTGAAACACAGAGCAGACAGCCCTTCTTGGGCATACCTTGTTTTCTCTAAAGTCAGCTCACAAATGGTGCTCACACATGGCTTTAGATAAAAACTACAGGGAGAAGTGAACTGCTGCTCTGTGAGAACTTGGCCAGGTGACAACAATAATATTCTTGCTGCCCTAGAGGTCCTTGTCAGATTGAGCCTTTGCCACCACAGTCTACAGGCACTTTTCTCCACACATGTTATTTGATAGTAAAATCACTGCAATACCTCTTATAACATGTATCAGTCTGCTGTCAGAGGCAGCCCAAGACAATGAACAAAAAGAGCTCCTGCGAGGACTGGAGCTCTAACATTAGGCTGTATCAGCTTTTACTTATATTTGGCTTGGAAATAATTTACTTGTAAGCCTGGTTATAGCTTCTTCAATGTCTGTATTGTATGAGTGCTTTTGCTTGCAGATATTCACGCTGCAATTTGGGTTGTCAGCTATTTTGACTGTTCTTCCTGATACTGTATGCTATCTGGCAAAATGTTCTATTTTTGATTCACAAGGGGTTTGTAAAATAGTTATTTTTGTGCAGCTAGGAGGAACTGAGGAAACTTTAGGGATTCATTAAAAATATTGTTTGTTTCAATATCTGGACTTCGCAAATTATGGACAAGATTGTCTGTAGTTTGAATTAATAAATCAGAATGGTTTTAATTCCCCAGCCAGGCAAAGGAGTGATGGGGAGGAAGGGTAGAAATCTCTTTAGTTATTTTGAGAGCCTATATGTGGAGAGGCTGTGTAGCCTATACACAATCTCTGACTCTCTGTGGCCCTGCATTGAGCGAAAGCAGAGGAGCCTTGCAGCTCAAAGTGTATGAATGGAAAGGAATAGCTGATATTCAGCCTTTAATAACAAACCCAGATCCCATTCAAGGGCAAATTTTTGCTTCTTTTAAGCCCCACAGAGCTTCCAGCACTTTATGGCTGTTGAGTCTATAAAAAAATGCTTAAACCACCTTAAAGAACAGGGCCACCTCCATAGGGTTCTCCTTCTGTTCCCAAGAGGCACCACAGACATGGTCTGTTTTATGCTCAGTTGTAAGGGTCTCTCCTGAAGTAGTCATGTTTTCTAATGTTGACTGGAAAATCTTTCTATTTTCTCTTTTAACAGCAGGAAGTTGTAACTTCTTGCATACCCAAAAGAGGAAGAACTCAAACCAGAACCTTTTTTGCTCAAAAAAGTTTATTGTTTTTTATGGAAAACCTGAAATTCTCTTCTTATATTTTCATAGAAAAATGTTCATATAACTCAATTTTCTGCCAAAAAGAGAAGTGTTGACTTAGCTGCACACTGTTGACCAGCTGTAATAGTCAAATCTGTCTCTATCCTGCCTTTGGACTGAAACGGTGTTTCCCAGGGAATATTTATTGCTTTGTGTACCCAAAGAGATTAGTGGATTTACAAAGCTACAATAAGCATCTTAAATTTGCTGTTAACAGGCTTACAAATAGATACTCTGGAAGCTCCAGCCACACATTTACCTATCCTGATGTACAATAATGCAGCAAAATACAATAGCTAAAAACCGCACCTTAGTAAGAGCCCAAGACTGATTTAAATGTAGCTGTCATGTCTGCAAGGGAAGGCTCTACCTAATTGCATATTAAACATGGCCCGTCTTTCAGCCCTTTGAACTGCAAAGAACATCTTGAACATTTGTGTCAAACCTCTTTAAAACCTCCCTGTGTAAGAGATTGGAGCCAGGAATCAGTGCTCAACAGGGCACAGGACTTCTGGGAGGAGTTCTTGGTGATGTTTAGGCAGAAGCCCACGCTCCCCAAGGGGTCTCTTTTTCTGGAAAGTAACAGCACCATGCTGAAAGCCCTGGCTCAAAATTTCACTTTTTCACTCTGTACTGGGTTAATAAAACAAAATAAAACCAGCAACAACGAAACCAAATCCTCTGGCACCTATCTGAAACAAAAAGGACTCAGTGAAAGGGCAAGGGATACAAACAGAGTAAGTGGCACATTGTATAAAAATCTTCAAACTACAAAATACTACCTTGCAAGTAAGAAAGATCCCAGAGAGCTCTTGTCTTCGGTGATCCAAGCTGAGGGTCCTTCCCATTTCTCTCTTGCCAGAATTCTCTCTGCTGGGGCAGCTCTGCTCTGTGCAGCCCTTCCAAAGACACTGCTGAGATCCAATACAGGATCAACCCAGCTGAGGAGCTGCAGTGGGACCCTTCATGGCAGTCTGGGTGGGGAGTCAGGGCTGCTTTTTTTTCACTGACTCATTGCCACAAGAAAAGATAGAGTCTATTCCACCAATTTTTTTCAACATAGAGCTACTCAGCTGTGTCAGATTTTAGTATGGGTGTGTGTGTATATATACATATATATTCAGCACAGCTCATATATTTTGAGTATCTACTGAAAACTATCCTTCTAATCACATTATATATTTTCATAATGTTATAAGAATGGCTGCTTTAGCTTTCTCTCGAAACTGAATTTTTGCCTTTAAGAAGCAAAATTTCATGGTGGAGCTGCAGTTGCCAAAATGCCAATGAAGACATCTCTTTCTTTTTCCTGTGTCACCGCAGAGCTTTGTTCCTAAAAGTGTCCTTATGTCTTAAAACCACTGCATTCTTTACATACTGCTAGTTTCCAAATCTGTGTTTAGAACATAGCGAGGCCAGGAGTTGTTTTTTCAGATGTGTAATTAATGTTAGGCTGTGCAATGCAATACACGCACCTAAAGAGAACAAATCTTGTGAGGAGTGGCTGAAGGTCCTGAGCTTGTTTAGCCTGGAGAAAAGGAAGCTTAGGGGAGACCTTGTTGTTTTCTACAGCTACTTGAAAGGAGGTTGTAGCAAGGTTTAGAGTGGATACTAAGCAAAATTTCTTCACTGTAAGGGTGGTCAGGCATTGGAACGGACTGCCCAGGGAAGTGATGTCATTCCCATCCCTGAAGGCATTTGAAAGATGTGTAGATGTGGCACTTAGGAACATGGTTTAGTGATGAACTTAGAATGTTGGGTTAACGATGGGAGTCAAAGAGCTTAAGGGTCTTTTCAAACTGAATGAGAATGTCATCAAAGAAAGGCATGGCAAGGTAAGGTCTGGTTTGTTGTAGCTGAGACTTTCTGGTGCTTAAATATGAATTTAAAAGCTTTATTTCACATGCTTGTTTTGAGAAGTTTTGCCTGTGTATTCTATGATGCCCTTTTACATATTGTGTATCTGCCATCAGGGTCCTGCCTCTTTCATTGTACATTGTTTTTGTGTCTGCAACATTCAATTAAAACCGCAATGACATCTGATGAGTAACTTCTGAATGTTTTAAATGATGTGATCTTCAACATTAGGAATGAATGAAAGGCTGAATCAGCAGGCCTTACAGTTATTGAACGAATTTGTTCAGTAATATTTATTCTGCTGTGTATGCATGTATATACAAAAGGGGGTAGGAGTGACTGAAGTCCTTCCTGGTCTTTTGTTGTGCCACAAAGACTTTGTCAGGTCTTACTTTACAGATTGAAAGCGCAGGGAGAAATGGTTTTGGGGGGCTGTGAAGATTTGTTCTAGCTTCTTTTTCATCCAGGTAGTAGTTTATTATTCTGTGAAGAGTACAACAATTTCAGGCACTGAGAACAAATGTGGGAGCCATCCTGGGATGGAAGGAAGGAAATCCCCTTGGGCAGTACAAGGAAGATGTTTCTCATTCCATGTTTTGCCATGGATCCACAGCGGTACTGGTCAGCACAGGGTACTGAGGCTGGAGCCCATGTCTTCTTAGGGCTAGCCTTGAATGTCTGATGCCCTAAAGATACTGTGAGAAAACCTGCTACACTGAGTGCTGGAAGAACAACTGGGAAGAGAATGTCAAGTCTGTAGATGGGGAATAATTCAGGCTTAACAGGCAAGCCAGGATGCTCGGTGCTGCCAAGACAGAGACGCTTTCATTGTTGGAAATGTCAGTGCCTAGAAATCTATGAAGAGAGAGCTGCTGAGTGAGATTTTTGATGCTCTGATAGGACTAAATATCTAACCTTGTATCAGGGACAGTGGAGAGAAACAGATGCTTGTAGTCTAAACACAGGTGCTGCTCTTCAGAAGAGACTTTTCTTCCCATGGGCTACAGAGGGAATGCAAGCGATGAGTCAGGTGTGACACCCACACTGTCAATAGTTATAGGTGATGATGGACCCTGCACTTTCTTTCCTTCTTTGCTCTACAAGAATTAAATCAAGATTCTGGACCTCACCTTGAGGGATCCCACTTGATTTATCCTTTCTACATGGCTTGATTTATTTCTTCAATTTCTATTTTTTTTTAGCCTTGGAATATATTTCTTTTACTGGAAGGAAAATCTCAGTGCTCCTGCATTTATAGTAGCAGGTTCTCTAGAAATACCCATACAAGAAGAGATCAAGCATTTTTATCAACCTTTCAGAAAACTGCCAGCATGAAAGAGAGCCACAAGCCACCTTGGTATTAATTTTCATAGGTCAGTGCTACTGTGAGTTTTTGAGGTTTTTAGATTTTTTTCACTCTCATTTTCAAAGAAGTGTTAACTTGCAGTCTCAGAGGAGCACATCCAATTTCCTTAATCCCAAATAGAAGCGTGCTAACTACAGTAATATATGGGAAGTTCAACAGCAGATCCTCCTTCTTGCTGAAAACTGAGTGGCAGCAAAATGTGTTCTATGGATCATCTCCAGAAACTGCTAAAGTAAGACAAGCAGGGCAAGTGCAGTGGCACGAAAGTACTTCACGGTGAAACTAAAAACCCCAAAACTCATTTAACCGCTTTTGTCCAGGTTGTTCAGTTATAATACTGCTGCTACTGATTCAGGCTATGCAATTTTTTTTTGAAGCCAGTGTTGTTGAGTACTTTAGTAGAAAGCACTGAGCTTGGGGAGTCAGGGAATTGACTGTCTAACCCAATTTTAAGTTCCTCAAAGCTCCAAGTCACTCATGAATCACATTGCTATTATTTCAGAAACCACACAGGACAAGCTGTTTTCAGTTTCCTTTCACCTTCCATTCAATCATGAAAAATAATACTACAAGAGCTAGAATCTGGCTATTTCCCTGATCTGTGTAAAGAATCTGGCAAACTACAGGGCCTCAGGGCAGGTTTCAGAGTTTACTTGAAACAGGAGCCCATATCAGGAGCCTCCGTGAATATTTGAAGGCTATTTCTGAAGACAACATCTTTTTTATTTTTACCTGCTTGCTGGCCCATTCCTTGCTCTAGTGAGGCTGAGTACAGCTCTCTAAAGTGGTGTTGATTTATGTCCAGAAGGAATCAGGTTCGACACATCTCACTTGTTCAACAGACTGGGCAGGTGGGTGAATGGCACTTTGTAAGGCTGTTGAAAGCTCAGTGAGGAGCACATGGTGTGCGAAGGCATCAGATCTCACCAGCTGAGCCGGCTGTGCCTGGGGCGGTAATTGGGAGGGAGACACACAGCAAACGTTCTGTGCTCCAGGACATGATAGGGCTGTGAAGCAGTAATTGACACAAGGTGTGTTCGCCACTGCCCGCAAGGCGCTGCTCGGGGTGAATCGGAATTAAAAGGGTGATCAAAGTAGTCACAGCTCAAGTTAAATAAAAAGGAAATAACTGCTAAGAACCTTTCTGACAATGCAGCAGTTATGTGCCTGCACAGGAGCTGAATGGAGAAATAGTATGTAAGAAAGGATTGTACTATCGTGGCTGCATAATTTGCCACTGAGCATGACAATGTCTCAGCAAGAATGATACAAAGTCAGCTCCGTATTTTCGGTGGGAGTTCAGCTGCAACCTTGCTGAGTGTTTAATTTCCTATGATTTTGGCAAAATAAATTGTAAGGTTCTGCTTTGCTGCACAGGGCTGGACTGCAAAATTCAGGGAGTAATTTGGAAGACCTGAGTTGATATGCTTGGTTTCAGCAAGATTTATGTGAAATAAAAAAAATTACCAAAGAGGTTACAGAAGCTAAATGGCTGCCTTCTAATGAACTCGAGTGGTATCTGGGGCCAGTGGTCCTTAGACTGTTTTCATAACCTCAGTGTCAGCATTTCAGAGAGGATGAAATCCAGGATTCTTCGCCTTGCTGCTTGGGCAGCACTTAAAAAACAGTGTAGGACTAGTTGTTCTAATAAGAGAAACTGAAATAATGGTATTACATGGGTAAGTATTATACTACAGAAAGAATGACAAGAAAAGAACAGAATCTCATCGCTTAATATTGTGAAGGACTAGCTTAACATGTTAAATGAAGAGGAAGAAATTTAAAAGCCAAGTTCTTAAAAAAAAAAAAGAAGAAAGACTTCCTTTACAAAGAAAAGCTATCAAAGAAATGAGTCATCTAGGGACCAAGGAGTTTGGGAAACAGATGTTCTTACATTTAGGACAGATGTTTTATGATAACAGCGCTTTGATAGCAGTTGCAACAAGAACCTACTGTAATTGAAAAATGTTGTGGTATTTCACAAGAGGAAAGAAGAGGAAAAAAAATCAGCAAGTTTCAAACAGGCATAGGAAGACAGATTTTCACACTATTGTATTATAGTGATTATGTCTCCAAAAGGGCAGAGAACAGTGAAAGTCCTGTTACAATCCTGAACAGTGGAAAGATAAAATAAGGACTGGTAAGCTAGCAGAATGAACTAGGCTCCAAGAAAAGGCTTTCAAAGGGTTAGGTGAGAGGCAAGACAGGCAAGAAAGTAGGTTGAGACTTATTAGGGTAGTGATAGTAATTATTGACCATGTTGTCAAAAGATTAAATGATAGGCACGTGTTGTCCATAAAATATTTTAAGGGATATGAGGATAAGGAGTGAGTGTTGCTCCAAGTGAGGCAAGCAGCATCGCTTCTGTCCCAGACATTTGAAGTCAGTGGAGAGACTGTTCTCTTTGAATCTGGCTCAGCTGCTTAAAGTTTGAGTAGATGCTTCTGAATGTGATAAAATAGAGAGAAATGTCATTATCATTGATTAATCTTCACTTGATCTTGCCACCTGGTTTTAAGGCAAGTTTAACATTTATTAAAATCTATGTGTGTGTGTAGAGGGTGGTACTTATCTCTCCTTTAGCTCCTTGGAAGCTAATGCAACAAAAAATGAGAGATCTTTGACTGGCTCCAGTTTGACTGGGGAAGCCTACACAGCCCCTGGAGAAAACTGACATTTTAACAAGTCGATCCCTAGATCACCTACAAAATCAAACAGGAGATTGGTTTCCTCTAAGACAATGTGTCTTGGAGAAGAGTTTTTATTACAGGAAAGAAGGACAAATAGATTGCCAGATTTTGTTACTAGGTCAACATCTCTGCTCTCTTCAAATCAGCAAGAGAGATTTCATAGTTTGGATGCAACTGAAAATGAAGGCTTACAAGATTTTAAAGTAATTATATACAAAATTTGGGGGTTTGTTTGCAGATGTTAGAGTATATAATTATTTTTATTCCAGGCTATCATGTTAGAACTGGTAGAATAAAGACAGAGTTTGTTTTGTTTCTCTGGAAGCAAAAACAACAGCCGTGAATACAGCAGCACAGATGACTTTTAAAACTTCCTTTGCAGGTGGTTTTTTTTTTAGTGTCCATTCTTTTGACCAGAGACCCTGTAAATACAGTCTAGGGACACTTTAAGTTTAAGTGGCAAGGCTCAGTTAGGGATTATTTCTTACCTTTTTTGCGATCAGGAGGCATATTTCTTTTGGACTTGTCTGTCAATTACCAGGCAAAATGCTTGCAACTATAAATTCCAGGCAGTTCATTTTTTCTGAGGAAAACAGAATCTTTAGCAAAAATTTCTGGCAATAGCCAACAGCATCCCTCCCTAAATTGGGAAATCCCCTGTTACTTTTCTCCCTCAAAGTCTGGTATGACAAAGTGAAAATTGACCTGGACCGAACCTCATTCAGAGGGTGTTACTGGGTAGAATCTATTCTCTCGTTATTCTGCATGGTTGGCACCAAGGTCTGAAGAATCTCTTATTTCTTATCTGGCATTTTTCCTATTGTATATTTCAGTTTTGTCATCCACGACATCCACTTTTCTCCAACCTGCTGGCTAGTGGAGGTTCGTCATTGAAAGCTTTCTTCATGTTTGGGTAGGTGTGAACACAGAGGGCAGAGATCAGCTTTGCTCCACACAGTGATCTAGACCTACAGAGTCAAACTGACCAAAGGTTTTAAGGCAGGTATAGTAATTTACTGCTAGAGTAGTCCAGTGGCAGGTGACACCTTCCATGGGGTTATCATGGGCTTTCTAATGAGCTTTAAGATCTTCCAAGCATTTATCTTGCTTGACTTTGACAATTGGGTCTGCTTTTCAGGAAGCAGCCCTCTAAATTTACAGCTAACACAAGGCAGAATACGGCATCTCAATTTTACAATATTCATTTAATTGGATGAGCTATTAAAATACTGAGAAAAAACTAATGATGTGAAGAAACTTCCTACTCAATGAAATACCCTTTCTCATTGAAGCATTAGATTCAATGTACATACCAGAAGAGCTTTATACCCCTAGGCTGTTACAATGTGATAGACCATTTTACAGAGTAAAGGAACAGGAGGCTATTTTAGAGTAGAGAAATTAGAGACATTAAAAAACCTGGAGTCTGAAGACATAACCTTTTAAAGATTTTATTTNTTTTTTGTATGTAGCTCATTATAATCATTTCCAGGACCTCTCTGGAAGTTTTTTAGAAGTGACTGGTGTTAGACAGTTCTTGTTAATGACTAATTTTTGTATGCTCTTCAGCCAAAACATAGTGGGATTGGAGACAGGAAGCTATTGATTCAAACTTGTCAACATTTGGCTCTAAATTAATTACTTCCCCTCACCTGGACCGATTTTCTGTAGGCAAAATAGAAGACTTTGGGAAGATGAAGGCTAATTCAGGGTTTGCTAACACAAACATACGTCTCCTAATTGATTCACATTTGCTGTAAAACGTCCCTGTTAGCAAACAGTAGCTGAGAGTAAGAGTTGAAGTATTCAATGTTTTGCAACATGTTGAGGTCTTCAGAACATGGGTTGCATTAGTTTGATAGTCAAGAATGTTCTTTTTGATTCTAGAGAATGCTTGTACATTTTGCTTCCTATTAAAAAAAAAGTAAAAGGAAAAATGCCTGTCTGGGCTGAGAAAGAGTTTATTCAAGAAGAAAGTCCCTTAAGGAAAGGACCAATATGTGGAGATGTATGCTAACCTCCAAAGCAAGTTCTTGTTTATAGTGGTGAGAATCCACAGTCGTCTTTTGGGTCAAGGAGGAATAAGAGAAAAACTTGGCTTAGATAAGAATATGTTGTCATGCCTCTGGGCTACTAACTCACATAGATTCTGATCTGTGTCCATGTGAACAGGGGGGGTGACATCCTGCACCATGAAGTCAGTGGCAAAATTCCCACAAATTAATTGAGTCAGGATTTCTCTTCAAAAGTCTGGAACAAAGTCCATTGAGTAAGTGGAAACACTCCCCAAAGGAAAGACTACATTTCTATGTGTTTCTCTCTCTGATCTAGTTTCTTTGTCTTTCCCAGCAATAGAATTATTCCTAGATTAATAAAAGTACTCATGGACTTCTTTGCAAGACAGGACTTCGATAAGGTTGCCAGCATGGGTCCCAGGTACAGCAAAAGTATTGCTGACTTGTGAGAAGGCACAGGCTTGGGTATTTAAATACTTCTGTCCATTTGCAAACTACTATCAAGCCATTGTGTGTAATCGTTATTTTACCCCATTGTTCTATTCTAAAGCTGGATTTGAAAATTAACATGATTTAATGTACTTTGTTTTATCCTGTTATTGCTAAACACTGCTAATAACCACATAATCTAAACAAAGTATTCATATTTTTAGTTTGAAGAGTTCTTTTGACTGTGGAAATGTTTCCTTCAACAAAAGGCTAATGAAAAACTAACTCATTTCATGAATAAGTAATAAGCTGGGGGAGATTTATATGTTTAATTGAAGAAGAGAAGTATTTATTAAAAAATAAGCTGAGTTTTTCTCTGCTGGTCAGGAAGAATGGGGCAGATTTTTCAGTAATAAATCCAAGGTATGTATCCACCAAGGGGACTGCATAACAAGATGGTGTAATAAACAATTTCTGACAGAGGTCAGAAAGGTTACCAGCAGTTTGTGTGACTTGAGAATTCGGATAAAAAGATTTAATTTTTGCAAGATAAACTACATATTGTCTGAGAAGAGGTAAGCATGTGCACAGGATTGGAAGATAATGCAAAATCAATAAGATCAGCAAAGGGCCTGCTTTGGAAAAGAAGTAGGAATCCTATGGTGTAGAAAGAAAAGCTGTAGAGGTGTAACAGACCATGAAATGAAGATTGAAGATATCCCAAACCAGTAGGTTGTAGAGGAAAGAGTAAATCTAAGGTTATGTCAATGACTGAATTACAGTAAATATTATATTAGTACTAATGGACAATGACAGAAAGGTCATATCATATTATTCTGGTGAAAGACCTTTGGAGGCTATCAGGTATAACAGATGTCCTTAATTCAGAATAAATGTAAGAATTGAGTACACTCTTTAGGGAATTAGATAGCTGCAATGATGGGAATCGTCATCCAAAACTGAGGTATATGTAAGACTAGTAGGTAATCCAAGCTGGCTGGAGGGTTTTCACTCTGAATCAAATTCAGACATAGAGGACAGACTTTTGCTTCCATGAATTGATGAAGATGTGAGTAGACAAGCCAAAAACACAAAGATGCTGACAAAAAAATTATCTGAAAGCCAAGGACATAAAGAGACTGAATACTGGGATTATAACCATGAGAAAAATCATAGTGTTAAGTTTTCGTTGTAGTAGCTGAAAAATGCTTGGAACTGGCTCCCCAAAGTGCTGCAGAGTCATCTCAGGGCCCCAGGTGGAGACCTTGGCTGCTGGTGGACACAGCCCACTGTCCTGAAGGCACCGGTGTGGAGTAGGCTACACATCACCTGGCCTGGAGGTCCTCTGTGAGCTGTGGGCACTGCTGGGCTGCTTAGTTCTCCCTCTGTGCTCTGCTCTCCCTTCTGTGCCCTCTCAGCCCATTTTGAGCTCTCATCTCCCACAAAACTTTCCTTTTCTTTATTTTTTGTCACCCATCAGCAGTACTTTTTCTGTGTATTCTCTTTCTTCTGAGTTCATCCCAGGCTGACGGTTTGGTTTGGACTTGACCAGTGCCTGGTCCTTGAGGAGGATGTCAGAATACATCTCCTGGCTTGTAGGGGAGAGCTGCTTCCTGGGACAGATGTCTCATGCCTTATAGAGATAACCTTATTAAACTTACTGTCTTTGTTTCATTGTTTTGTAACTTGCAATATGTCATTTGTATTTTGTCTGGTGTGTTCAGGAGAAATTTTGAATAATTTTTGGTAAAAATTTCTTGCTGGAAGATTTCAGTTCTTGGCATTGATACTGTATTCCTCCTTGGGTAGGAGGAACTGACTCCTCTGGAATTCCACCAGGGTTGTGACAAAACAGACAAGACCCAGCATCTTGCTGGTCTATAAATCGAACAGGGAAAGTGTCTTCCCCTAAATTAGCAAAGAAATATGACCTAAAGTACACACTGTTTCCCTAGACCCTGAACAACCTTGGCCCTCTGGGTGATGAGGTCAGTGAACTTTTACAAACCAAGCTTACACAAAATCCTGGGCTAGTTTGTGAAACTGGGGGCTTGCAAACACTCCAGTGCACTGTGGGGTGCATTAGCCACACAGTTGTTTTTAGTTTCCCTGGTCAGAGAATTATGGTTCTATAATGAATAGCTGAACAGCTTATATAGCCTTTAGTTTAAGACTGGTTATATGTTTATATACTTCAAAAGTCAGAAGTTACCAGGTATGGAGAATGGCCACGAAGCCACACTTCAATTTATGTATCAATTCTTTGTATATCTTACTAAAAAACCATGGAAAATGTCTGTTGGAAGTGCTCAGACATGTCCATGAATTTACTAGGAGTCTTGTTTTACTTCTACATACGCAAATGTCTATGATTTTAATTCAGCTCCCAGACATAAACTTTTTCCCCAAGGCTGTGGGTGCAATGCCAGCTAACGTAGAGTAGTATTGCTTTCTTGATCATGTGAGGCTGTGCTGATATAAATTGGTTAAGAATTTAGCATATTAAGCACTAGACTATGTGACTTTGTTGTGCAGCTTCAAAACTACCATAAATAAACTTGGAACCAATATCATGGGAATGCTGATAGCTGCATGCTTGAGATTTTGGTGAGTACTTCTTGAAAAATATTGTTAGAGAAGGGACTAGAAAGCTTGCAATTAAGATAGTGTTACAGAAAATCCGACAAAGAAGTGAATACAATGAAAGGAAAACCACAGTAAAAGTGGGAGTATGTGGCTGCAATTCAATAAATAGAAAGAGAATAATGTTTTAAATGTTTTGTTTATAGTCATGAAGTCTTTGGGCAATTCCATCATGTCAAGAGCAGACACTCAGTGTCTATCAAAAGCAACAGCTTAAATTCAGTTTGTAGGATAAACACAAAATGGCAGTGTAAGTGAGCCAGCAAGACCTTTTACATGTAGGAGAGAGGCAGTAGAGGACCACCCACAAAATCTACAAGTGCAGTCCTTCCAAAAGAGTCTCCAGGCCTTCTTCTGTGGCTCTTACTCCTGAAATAATTAAAATTTGGAAGAGATGCAGATGATCAATATCACTACATGTGCCGTTTCAGAGAGAAGCATCTTGTGATGATTTAACTTCCTGGTCCCTTTTAGTGGTCCTCACTGTAGTCTTCTTCTTGCATGGGTTTTTCTTTTTGCCTATGATCTTGCCTTCATGAATGTGACCCTCTAAATCTGGCAAAATCAAAGTTGCAGCTCTACCACAGTTATTTTGTAAGCAGCAGCAACACTTTTCCAGATGGTAAAAATGTGTTGTATATTGCCTGAGGCAGAGAAAATAGCATCCTCTCACACTGTATCCTTTTTCTTTTATCCGTGGTAAATCCATTTTCACCTTCCCAAGAGGATTTCTCCCTGAGTCTCAGTGCAGGAGGATGTGGTATTCCCTCTGCCTTCCTTCAGTGTTTATTATTGCTGGGACATGCCATTTTTATTTCTGTTGAATATAATATTTAATACTGTTTAGTAAAATCTGTTTAAATAACCTAGTTATTTGTAGAGTCTACACACAGAGTTTCTGCAAAACTCTCACCTGGAGTAAATTAACCACAAGAGGAAAATGGTTTGCAATGTAAAAGTAGCAACAGGCATTTTGTCATCATTGCTAACAAACAAAATTCTGTCTGGACAACCACTGGTATTTGAAATACAGGTCATCCCAGCTTTCTTTCCATACTAAATGCTATGAGAACCGTTGCATTTCAGATGTAATATCACCAGTACAGTACGTCAGCAATGCTGCTGTAAAATATCTTCTTTTCTCTTTCATTAGAACTAGATCTGGCGAAGGAAATGTCTGTAGACTTTCATGAACTGGTGAACTATTAAAACTTCATCTAAACAGAGGATAATGAAATGCAAACAACTGTAAATAGAAGTGAACAGGAAATTCAATTCCCAGATATTAAAAATTCTTCTACCTCTTGCAAACATTAGGTTCTGCCAATATAAAATTAATAAAAATATTTGAATTTGGGGCTGGCAGTAAGTTGCTGCTAATCATAGAACAGTGGCTCTAAATGAAGCTGGCTGAAAGAGCTAGGAGCTGCTTAGGAAAGGTACTTTGCTTCTTTCTTTGCCATCACTGATTATTTTTGAATGAAGTCATCACATCACAGCATTCCTGCATCTGTTCCTTCATCTACAGTGTTTACCCAGTGTGATCCTCAGGGAAAGTGTGCTAACTGATGTAGTAAGTGGCACCTATATGTACATTTCCTGAATAATAATTTGTATAAGATCAATGCCTGTGTAGGCAACTAGAGAAAAAGAAAAGGCATAATTGGTGCTTAAGACTCAAAACTAAAATAAAATGCAATTTTTGTGCTTTTTTTAACAGAGACAGGATTTTTTTTCCTCTGTGCAGCATAAACTGTTCAATTGAATTCACCTGCCTTTTACATATAAAAGGCTACTGCTGAATCCTGGAAGCTCAGTTTGGAGCCGTTCTGTGACAACACCACAATTTCCAGGCAGTGATTACTCAACAGTAATAGTTTTCCTCTGGTTGTAGCAGAATACTGTTAATGCTCAGGATGAAGAAATGCTGGAAGAAGAAATTCTGTTATGAAACAGTGAGGAACATCAGCTTTGTTTCATCTCATAGTAGTGCAAATCAACACATCCTTAAGGACATCACAGCTATGGCTGTGTAGTTCCTATGGATTTTGTATCATATTTCATATGATATTTCATATGATTAATATTTCCCAGTCCCAAGTATCTGTCTATTTTCAAAACCTTAAGAATAAATATGCCTCCAGCAATGGAACTACACACATTTACATCCAGGTACCAGCCAGACTTTCTCTCTGCGCTTTTGGTATTAAATATGCAAATCGTCTCCTACCTATGTGAGAGACCTCGTTTCTCTGGGTCTCTCTGCTGCTGCCTGCACTCAGAACACAGTGTATTTCCTCAGATTATTTTATGATGTGAGCAGCTTTAGCTTACCTATTTATAAAAGCAGCTGCCTCTTTACTACTCCCCAGGTTTGAGGCCACAGTGAGAGCTGACTTTTCACATTTGGAGGGCCTACTCGGCCTGGAACATCACCTAGTGATGTGATTTGTGTAGCACTACATCTGGTTTGAAGTGAAAACTGTGGACTAAGACAAGTCTCAGATCCTATGACAAAGAGCAGGGTCTATTACCCTTAACTGAATAGATTGGTACTGACAATCCCAAGCAGTTATGAACAGAGCAGAGGTGCTCACGGCTGAATCAGAAAATGTAAAGCCCATTGTATTTGTGAAAATCCAGCAAGGAATAAAGAGGGCACAAGGAGTGAAAGCCATTTTTTTTCAATTGGGCAGTTTTTATGACATTTTGTTGAAAGTGACAAGCTCTGGCTGTGGGTAGCTAAAAGGAATTGCTTTTCACTCCTGAGGAACAAAGCTGACAGTCAGCCAAGCTGGCTAGCTGCACAGCTAGCAGGGCCAGTCAAAGAAACACAGAATGATGGAACGGTCTGGGTTAGAAGGGACCTTAAATATCACCTAGTTCCACCCCCTGGCCATGGGCAGGGATGCCACCCACTGGATCAGATTGTTCAGGGGCCCATCTAACCTGGCCTTGAACACTTCCAGGAATGGAGTATCCACAGCTTTTCTGGGCGACCCATTTCTGTGCCTCACTACTCTCACAGTAAAGAATTTCTTCCTAATATCTAATATAAAACTGTCCTCTTTCAGTTTGAAACCATTCCCCCTTGTCGTGTCACTACATGCCCTTAAAAGTCCCTCTCCAGGTCTCTTGCAGGTCCCCTTTAGGTACTGAAAGGCTGCTATAAGGTCTCTCCAGAGCTTTTTCTTCTTCAGGCTGAGCCACCCCAACTTTCTCAGCCTGTTTTCATAGCAGAGATGCTCCTGCCATCCCCTTCCTCTCCCTGAGATGTTTGGCTTCAAGGCTGGGCTGCCAGCACAGCAGCGTTTCCCGCTCCCAAGGGGGAACCAGTTATGCATAAATGACAAACTGGAGATCCAGCTAATGTTTCATAGTAGCCCTAGCTCCATATGAGTGGAAAACCCATTGGTAGTCCCTGCTAGCTGTCAAAATGATTGTGGATCAGCCTGCTACTTTGTAACAAAGAAACGAAGAAAATGACTGGAAATAACTCCAAACTTGCATGTGGTCTGAGATCTGAAATTATATTTCCTAGCTCAGACCTTAGAATAAATAATCCCACTGTTTTTGTTCTTTTTTATTGAATGAGTTTTTCCCACTAAGCTAACATGATTTAATTCTATTTTACTTGGCAGTAAGTAGACAGTCCTTAATATGTTAATGTTATTAATAATATTTGGCACACAGCTAATTCCTTCTATTGGACTCTCATGGCCCTTGGTGAATGAAAGCCTAAAATATTTCCCTGTAATGGCAGGCTTTAGCTCAGTGCTGTGCAGAGATGGTCTGTGGGATCTGGGAACATAACTCTTATCACTGATTCCCATAACTTACACCTAGACTGCAAATTGGATTAAATGCTCATGCAAAAGAGAAGAAGTAGGAATGCTCTTTGTGTCCCTGTGTGCATGATGGTCACTGCATGGTGGGTAATGATTTACTGCTTTTTTTGGGACTTCAGTAAATTAATATCCTTCATCTGGAATGAGAAGGGAGGAGAAAAGAGGTGAGAAGCTTGTAAACCAGTCTATGACACTATTTCTGGCCTGAAAATCAGACTGACTCTTAAACCACGTCCCTCCCGATTCATGACTCCACCAATGTGTATGATATTATTCATAGCATATAAATAAAGTACCAAATATGTATAATGAAATCTAATAATAAAACCTGATTGCTGTTTAAATCCTTCTAACTAGGCCGGGAGGACACATGGGCACATGGACAAGCCACCACATGCCACCTGATCCACAGCAACTCTGTGCACGTGTCTCTTGGCTATGGTTACTGTGAGATTCAGCAGCTCAGTTCTGGAAGTGAGCAAGCCTGGCTCAAGTTGTATCTCTGGGCTTTCGAAGGCTGTGCCCAGGTCAGTGAGGCAGATGGCTTCACGAACTGAACTGGGACTATAAAACTAATGCTGCTCCTGGTACGCTGAGGTAAATGTAATGTAATGCCATTTTTTATTATAAGACTACTTTTTAATGAAACCTGTAATTGTATATTACATTTTCACCAGATAAACTTATTCCAAAGAAGAGTTAGAATGATCTTTTTATCTGTGTGGGCAACTGCTCATTTGCTGCATTAAAGTCTTCCAAGGTCTGATACTATCGAAAACTGGGACAGAGTTGTAAGTGCATCAATGTCCATACTTTGTGCTGCCTCATGGCTATAACCATGTCTCTTTCATGACTTGCCTAAAATCAGACAGTTGTCTCAATCTATTTCTAAAGGTACAAGTGTCTACCCTGAGTAAATAAATAGCAGTGTAATTACAACTGACACATGCATTTTGCATTGCTGTCGTCACAGCATTTCCTCTCTAGGGCTTTGATACAGGAGCTACTGAGCCAGACAAACTCTTGATCACACCCTCTGCAAATAGGTCAACACATGCACAGAACGGCTGTGTGTGGATGTGGTTCTGGAATTAAATTTAGCCTCTACATTTACCCAGTGATTTGACAATAGCTTAATTTTTCTAGGAATCAAATCTGGTTAATTAAAGTATAATTTGGAAAGAAGACTAGAGAGAGTCATACCACAAGGTGGCTTCGAGGTAGACATTGTATATACCTAGAGGCTAAATAAAATTGTATGGTTTTTAATGAAAACATAAAAAGGCATAACTATTTTAAACACCTGTTCTAGGAACTGGAGGAGGTTTCAGTCCTTTTCATATAAGCACCTTTATTTTATGTTGTATCTCCAAAACAGCATCTTTAACCAGAACATCCTCTGTGTGAGGTCCTCAGACTCGTACCCCTGTGAACTTGACAAATGGCTGCAGTGAAGTGGCATTTTAGCATACGTATGACACATCATCTTGCTTATATCTTGTCAGTTGAGAAGGAAAAAGAATATCACAAATCTTCAGAATTCCTCACAAGTCAGGAAAAAGGGAGAGATATCTTTAGGTGTCTTTGATGTGGGTATTACAGCCCTGTATGTCTAGATCTGCAGTGGATGCAGATTCAGTCAGCTGAGCTGACAGGGTTCAGACTGTGATTCATGTCCATCAAATATTAGAAACTAATTCAGGATGAGATGAATTGCTCCAAAACCACCATTGACTTCACTGTCTGGCTCTGCACTGACAGCAGTTAAGGGTAGGGTGACTTGTAGATACACAGGTGTCTGGATATAGTCAGAAGGACCCCACCACTGCAGGCTAGTAGACTTAGTTTTGAGGTCATTCTTTCCTGAATTATTGTTAGACACCAGTACTACTGCTCTAAATTATTCATTGTGAAAATACAGAAATCTTTTAAGTTTTCTAAGGTTTCTATGCATGTACAAGCTTAAGTCTCTTTAGACTCATTGAAGCAAATGCTTTTCAGTCTTAAGGTTTACTGGAAATGTAAAATTAGTTGCTGTTACAAATATTACCCCACCAAAAAAAAAAAAAAAACCAAACCAAAAAACCAAATGGAAAAACCCATAAAAAAACCACAAACCAAAAAAACCCCAGCAAAACCCCCTTAAAACAAAAACAACCTCCCCCCACTCCCAACCAAACAAAACCAAGCAAAATTCCCCAAACCAAAAAAAAAAGAACTGAAAGTTTTTCTATAGTTCTGTCCTGTCCTCTTAGGGTTTGGTCCATGACATTCAAAGTCACAGAGGCTGCATTACACTAATCACTGATGAAACATGACTGACTGAGGATTACAATTTCTTATTTTCTAAGCTGACGTTTGAGATTTCATCCAAGGTTTCTCTGTGTGGTCTATTTATTCGTAAAACATAAGGAGAGTTTGTGGGAAAACATCTCAAAGCGGAAAAAGGATATTTAAAAAATAAGAGTGCATGATGATGTCTGAAAATATCTCTTTTCCCTTACGGTCAGTATTTTCTTGTTCGTCTCAGAGACCAATCTCTCAAAGAACCCTCTGTGCCTGTGTCAGTGGAGTATGTGGAGATCAGGACAGTCATCTGGCTTTGTTCCAGCAAGACCCTGCCTTGATGGAAACCACGAAGAACAGTGCTGGGCTTGGTTTTTCTATTTAATTTTTATTTCAGAGATAAAGGATCACTTTGATAGCTCACATGTGCTCAAACAAACAGTGATGTACCTGAAGAGACTTACAGACAATGAAGAAAATGCAAAGTTAAACAAAAAATGACATATCATTCATTTGCTTAGAGAAGGCACAGTTGTGGACTTCTTGTTTCTATGACATGATTATAAAATGCAGCTGATGCCTCAGTATTTTTTAAGGTTTCTCATTACTTTCCATTGACCCCGGTTAAAAAGCCAGTTTTCATAGTTTTGATAGCCATTTGACACAAATGCTTGTTATTACCCTGTAAATTTTATGTGAACTCTTTTCTTTTTATTTGAAATTAGAAGTGCAGTGTTCAGGCATAGATAATCTTCCCAAGCACTTCATGAAAATGACAGTAGAATTGCTGTGATGGGGCATATTGCTGTTCAATAACTGTATTGATGTCACGGTTCAGGAGAATCACATATATACATCAACAATCAAATACCTGTAAGACAACACTCCCAAGTGCACAGTGGTCTTCATTAGTAACGCCCATGACTTACACAGGGGTAATGAGACACTGCAGCACTTCTCCATTATTAGAGAAGAAAATAATACCATCATTCACTGGGAACAAAGCAAAAATAATGGCTTTGGTTTGTTAATTCTTGTCTGTAAACTTGCTACGAGGAGTATAACAAGGTAGCCAGCTGTTGCTAATAAGGCTGCAATGTTTAATGTAAAGCTAGAGGTGATATGTTAATGTGTGTTGTCATACTGGCTGACCTTATCTGATGACTTTGACATTGTATGGAAAAAGAAGCAGAGGTAATTCACTTTCCCATCCTGCCAAGGATTATGTCTATGCAGTACAGAGTCTGAATGTCACCGCTATTTCACCATGGGCTTATCTTGGGTCTGATCCAATGTGTCTTGAAATTTGCAGATTTTTAAAAAATGTTTTAATGGGATCTGAATGAGTCTTCTTGTTTAGGGAAAAGTCAGGCAACCTATTTAAATCTTATAGAACTACATTTGTAACTCAGATGGTATTAAAAAATGAGAAATGAGTTTCTGGTGTCTATACTGGAGCCCAAATAGAAGAATCCAGAAAATCATTTCATATATTTGTATAAGACAATGGTTAGACAAGGATTAGGGAGATTCTCAATTCATATCATAGCTTCACAATAAAATTTTCATGTAATAGGAGGTGAAAGGCTTGCTCAACCAAAGCATTTTAAATATATGATTAAATTTTAAGTACATTAATGGTTTTACTGACATTAGTGAAGCATACCTTCAATTTCAGTAGAAGGAAAGAAAGAGAAATATACAGTCTTTGGGCTAAATATAGCAACTCTTTATTTGCTTATGCTTGGTGGCCACTGATTGTCTTAATACCATCGCTGCATAATTGTATTGTGTGTGCTCCTGTGTAACCTGTCAATGTTGGAAGGAAGATTTTAATCATCCTCGTCAGAGAGACAGAGTCTCCCCAGATGATGTGTCAGGCGAGTTTCTTTGAAGACATGTATGGCAAGTAGATTTCTACACTAGGGACGTTCTTCCTCCATTGAAAGATTGGCCTAGTCATTTTGAACAGGATGAGAGGCTAAAAGCAATTATCAAAATGGTGATACATGAAAGGACAAAAGGCAAGGTCTATGCCTTGTCTCCCATTCAAATCACACAAAGTGCTCTGCAACTGCCAGAAAAACACATGCTGATAGCTGTGCATTACTGCCTGACTGTGACTGAATAAAATGACATAGTTAGAAGGTCTATAAACCTGCTTAGCTGCATATTTTGTCACTAGATGGCAGAAAAAGATGAGTTATCTTGTATGACTAAACTAGTATTTTAACATATGAACACGATGAACTGAATTTTTATATTGTAGCAGTCCAGACACAATGGAAAACCTGTTCACTAAACTCTGCCTTCCTAGTGCCACATTTAAAATATACATTCTAACATCATGTTGGTAACATGGCATTATGGTGCCGTCTTCCAAACGTGCTTCCCAGATATGATCATTGATGCTAAACCTAAACAATGGAGATCCTTTAATGTGAAAGGCGGCAGAGAACAGAGGAAGTGTATTTAATTACTAAGTGTGGGAAAGCCCCTTGCTTGTATTTACTCTGTTGGTTAATATTGACACTGGGTAACTGAAGGACAAGCGGTTCCTTCCTTGCACATCCAGGCACCCTGCTGAGTTCAATGGGAACATGAAGTGTGGAAGATTGTGTCTCTGTCCAAAGCATCCTTCAGTGAAAAGGAAGACTCCCATCGACTTCTCCAGGGCTGGGATTAGCCCTAGCGAGGAGCCATCCTTTGAACAATAAGCATTCAGCACTGAGTAGCCAGTACAGGGTGCTGGGGGTCTGCGAAGAGCTAAACAAATAAATGACACACATTCCATTTCTTATTTGCCCCAGAGTTACACACACGTGCTGTACTTGGAAAAGATCAGAGCTTTTCCCTGGGAGGCCAGCCGCACAGATTGAGAAAGCCACACTAGATAATCTCTGCTTGCCCTTTCCGTCAAAAGAGCTCAGCTGTAAAAGCTTCTTCACATGTGCAATAGATGAAATAACATTGTGGGGACAGGCTTCATTTTGTGCCCATCATTGGACTTCTATATGTTTGATCCTCCACATCACCCTGCCAAGGTCAGTTCCCATTAGACTGCCCAACTGAGTAAACCTTGTCCTGACTGGCACACACACAAACCAGCACGGGGCATTGTGGTGTTGTGTGCCTTCTTCGGTTGTCCATAGAGATGTATTTTCTACATATCCCTAGGAGACCTCTACAGGACCAAGAGTTCGTGGAAGCCCGCTTACTCCAGGGACTGGTCTGCCCCATCTGGCTTGGGTTGCAAGCATCATTCAGATTTTTTTAGTTTAGCTCCTAACAGGCTTTTGCTCATGCTCGAAGTTCCTGTCAGAATAGCCAGACTTGGTAGATGGCCAGGTGTGTGGGTCAGGGAGCTGTGGAGAAGACATCCCACGAAACTCGAGGTGCAACCAAAATACAGAAAGTTTTTATTTTACTGGCTGATAAATGGCTGGCCCTAACTAAATTCACAACAAGGCCAAGAATATAATGCTATCTTAAAAATTTTTATGTTGGAAGAAATGAGCTCCTAATAAATGAGAAAGTTCACAACGTCAGTCAGCATATGCTATGACTATTTTTTTCTTTTACTATGGTACTTGTGACATTTGGGTTCAGGTTAGTACAAAACCAAAGAAAAAGCTTGCTTATAATCTTTGACTTAGGTAAGGGTGAAACTAGTACTTCAGGGAATGTGATGAGTCTCCAGCTGTGGAGCCCTTCAAAAAGTGGCTGTTTGTAATGTCAAGCAATCCAAACTCAAAAATACATGTCTCTTTTTTTAGGTGCAGTGTTTTAGAAAAGACTTAGAAAAACATTGAATACAATTCTCTGAAAGAAAGCACAAAAAAAGAGGTCATGAAAGGAAGAAAAATAAACTTTTTAGCTAGAATTTTGCATTTCTGGTTCACAGTTAGGGTAAATATGATTTTCTGGTTTCATATTACAACTTAGTTGCTTATTACATTTTTGCCATCTGGTTCAGCAGTTGCGATAATCAAGCAAATGAAACATGAAAGCCAACAGTTGCCAGGGCTTAGATGTGGAAGGGCACCAGAGAAGCTCATGGTTGGTAGTGAAGTTGTGGTTGCTGCTGGGAATCACAGTTCCTGGAAACCCGCACTGTCATTAGGTATGGATGTTGTAGGTGTCCTAGAACTGGTATTACAGCATCTCACTGGAAAAAGACAACTATTTCACTGATTATCATCCCTGTGATGCTTAAACCAGGCAAATACTAGTACAGAGAAAAATCAGTCTTACTGCTGTTTGCATCTGCTGTGTCCTAAAACACCCAAACAGTTCTAAATTGACTGAGTTCCATCCCATACATACCTCCTCTGTGGAGGTGTTTTAGAAGTGTGGTTAGAAATAATTTGCTGGCTCAAACAACCTGATATGTTGCACAGAAATTAATGTTGATGTAGTTTTACAAACATGAAGAAAGATTTGATGGATGCTTTTGCCAGCTGTGGAAAAGGAAAATAAATAGTTAATTTAGCAGGGTGGCTACAGTGTTCTTTAGAAACTGAGGAGGATTCAACTGGAAGTGCTGGATGCTGGCGTGGTTCTGTGAAGCAAACAGAAGCTGAAACTCCTGTGGTGCATCTGCAGTCCACCACTGCCTGTTGTCTCCATTCATGAGTTTCTTTGCTCTCTCCTAGTGTGGATTAATTTTGGAAATGACAGTCACAAGCCTCTTAAGTACCTCTCCTCTTTGGAAGGACACTTTTTGGAGCTTTTCCAAGCAGAATGGGATGTACCTCACAAAGCACAGATTTAAGGAAAACCTCTAGTTGTCCTCCAAGCCAGAGCCCTCTTTCTTGTACTGTTCTGCTATTGTCCTAAGCAGAGAGCAGTCACAGTGTGTGACAAGCTGGCAGCTCTTTGAAGCATCCCTAGAGTGAAATACAGATTGGAGAGGAGACACTGCTCAGGTGATCACAGCAATGAACATCACACTAGTGAGATTTGCCATTGTGAAAAATGAGAAATAGATCACTGCCACACAGTTTAGTGAGTCTTGGTAACTGTGTGGTCTTCTAGGCAGCAATCGGAAATCACTAATCCCTGAGTCACTGGTAAAGACAACTTTTTAAAAATGTTTTTGACCTGACCTATCATTTCAGTGAGGGCAGACATATGTAACTGAGATGAAGATATAGAGCCCTTCTTAATACTTGCTAAAGGTCTGTTAAGATGGAGGCAAATTAAAAACAGTAGTGAAAAATCTTGTTTTGTTTCTGGATTCAAGTGTTCTTCTGGTCTGCTCTTTCAGGATATTTGAAGCTAAGTACAGCTTTGTCCTCTGAAACTGTGGGAGAGCAAATGCAGCTTTACTGCTCTCACTTAACACAGATGTTAACAATTAGTTTATACTTATTGGCATTAATTGCTATAGTAGTTGCAAGGAGAGGGTACATTATATGCTTCATGGGACTCTGCTTAAAGATTTTGCAACACTTTTAGTCATACTCAAGCTACTCTGTCCAAAGGCCTGGAATCCCTGGTGGAAAGAAAGTTCTCCTCTGTCAGTTCTCTCCGAAGCGTGTTACAGCATATGCCTCTTCAGCTAGTTAAAGAAAAGATGACTTTTACTCAGACTATTACATTTGATAGAAATGACATGATTTTACTCTTGCTTGTTAGAAAGACATGCAGGTAATGGAGTATTCTGCTTTCTTGTGGGCTGTCTATTATGCTTCTGATTGTCACATGCTGGCAGTTAAAAGTGATATCTTGTCTAAATAATTTATTGATTTATAAAGCAGGAGGAAATTTTGCCACTAGTTGCTCCAGAGGGTGTAGAAATAATGGGAAGGTCAGACTATAGTCACAGCAGTAATTTAGATAAATAACTTTTGTTTTAAAACAAACTCCAATTACTGAGAGACAAATAAACTCAGGGCCAGACAAAAGAAATAATAAGTTTTGCAGACATTTAATGGAAGGGCTGGCTGGTGTCAGGCTTCATAATCTGGGTTGAGCCTTGACTGTGTTTGTGGAGAGGCTTCCCAAGAAACATATACATGACCAAAAGCATTGCTATTGATTTAGCAAATTATATTTTTCTCACTGAATCCTAGTGGATCCCCAGCTCAAGCCTGGTAAGCTGTGAGGAGGGCATCTGCTCAGTGAAGAAACCACAGAGTACTTCTGGATGTTTAAAGCTCTGCAGTGCCTTTGTCACATTCCCGTCTTCTTTGGCCACATACCATCATAGGCAGTTTACTGACTCCCTCTTCTTTCCTCCAGATTTTTACTTTCAAGCTCCTATGCCATCGCTCACTGTGTACAATCTCTTTTCCTGAGAAGTCATCTTTTGTGTCTGGCAAAGCCAGGGTAAACAGTCAGCCGGCAGGTTCAGATAATTTTATTTTCAAATACAGATGTTCTCTGCTATTTTGTGTTTGGTTTTGTTTCCGGTGGGATGTTTCCAAATAATGACATAGCTGATTATTTTCTGTGTTTCCAGTTCTTTTTCACATATGGTCATTACAGAAATGCAGCTATGAGTCAACTGTTGGTGGCTCTCACTGCCTGACGCTGCCCATGGTTTCTTCACCAACTCCAAACTCTCTGTGTCCATCACCTGAATTTAGGATAAATCTGTTAACACTTTAAACTAGGCTCTAACTGTTAGTTCTTTCTTGTGTCTGCAATAGGCCAGGAAGGTTTCCCATCCTTGAACTAGGTATTGGCAAAAATTAAAAAACTGAATTAACTCAATCTAAACCCACAAGAATGAAAATATTCTATAAAAGCAATAGGATATAAATGGCCCGTGCATCTACTAAAATTTGGAACGGAAAGAAGTTCTTGCAGTTTAGTTCTTGCAGATAGACTCTGGAAGAGCTTTCAGCTCAGGAAATGAGTTAAAAAGAGGAACATGTATATCTTTACAATGGTGATTCTGGTGCTTGTAACGGAAATGTCTGACCTCAGCAGTGTCTTCCATATATGTTCCTACTCCTTGACTTGCATATGTCTCCGCGATCTAAATATATATATATATATAATATATATATATATGAAATCACATCTATTCATTTTCTTTCTCTTGCTTGCAGACAGTGGATGTGTCTGTGAAGGCTGATCTGGGCTCCTGCACTCATGTGAGAGCTGTGTAGCCAGAATTACAGGTGAGGTAGCAAGCCTGAGAGGCAGAGAACAGACTGTCCAGGGAGCAGACTCCGTATGAAGTCAGCTATAAAGCTCCTAGGCTGTGTTTGGTTTCCATCTGACCAACTTCGATCGTGGGCAGGGTAGCTCGTGTGTGCCTGTCTTCACCCTTTCCCACATTTAAATTGGAAATACACAGAGCATCCCTTTCCCTGTGCTGCCAAAGGGGCACTTGCTTTTGTGAACAATGGAATAGAGCAGGTCCAGTCTCTCTTTTCCATCAGTTCATGTTACAGTGCTTGGCCACCAACCAGATCTTGCTCTATTGTCTCCCTGAGGCCCTGTGTATAAACAAACTGCATTAGGAGAGAGACTTGCTGCAGGACTCTGTTTTCTGCCTATTGGAAACTATCAAAGCAAAAAGTCTCATAAGCTTATTTCTGTTCAAAAGAACAAATTGCTCTTAATGTTTTTCAGCTTTTGATCAACTTACGAGGCATTTTTCAAATTAACTCTGGTTATTATGGTAGGGATTCAGTGAGCAGATCTCTTGCTCTCTGGTGTGTTTTCTGAGCACAGCAGACATGGGACAGTCAAAAGTCACAGGTGGACCGCACTGAGACTTTCCAGATGTTTTGGAATAACTTCCCTCCTAAGAAATTAAGAGGCAACATAAGTTCACAGCTTAGCAGAGGATCATTAGAATGAGACCTACATGTATTGGATACTTTAAGAACTCTTTATGTGGCAGAGCAGAAGAAGGTGAGGAATTATTGTACAGAATAATTTCCAGTTCATCAATGGTTCTGAAAGAGACCGTTAAGCCTTCTCAATAACTTTGTTTAATTAAGACAGATTTCTTTTGCCTGGCAGGTAAATATCTTCAAATAGAAAGTCATCTTAGACAAATTGTAATGATTTAATATCCTCTTTCTGTAGAAGAAAAAGTTGACTGAACCAATGAAGTAGAGAAAGTCTACACCACAGATGTATTATAATGAAATACTTATCTCAGTCAAGAGCATTTGCTCCCAATCTACTTTGGTCAGTAAGGAAATGCTTATTTTTCATTCTCTTGTGAAAGACCGATGCAGTCTGTCTGAAATAAAAAAACCCCATTATCTTGGAATGAATGTAGCACAAGGAAACCACTCAATCCCTGACTTAATAGTCTCACCAGGGTCTGCCTTTGCTCTGCAGCACCTGTTGCTCCTACATGGGTTGTTCTGGAGACGGTGATTTTCCCACAAAATGCCTGCTGAAAAACACATGGCATTTCTTCTGTGGGTCCACCTGTTTGCCAGCTTGCTGGTGGTCAGCTGGAGATGACTTTGGTTGCACGAGTGCCACGTACCTTGCCTGAAATGGAAACCACCATGTGTACGATGTGTAAGGACCAAGCCAGAAAGAAGTCCTCCATGCTCGCATTCAGGAATGGATCCATGCCTGTCGATACCCCCAGCCACTCGATGTCCTGGGGATATATCCTAATTTCCTTTGCAGGAATTGCTGCACTGCAAACAGGAGGCAAAATTGTGTCATAGTTCTAATAGCTTACACAAGCTGAACTCCTTCACACATACAGAGCCTTTTTTTGATCCTCATGTAGGGAAATGTCAGAAGCCAAGGGTTGTCAAAAGCCCCAGATCTACAAGACATAAACTAGTTGCATTTGTACTTCCTCACTGTCTCTTAACTCATTTAAATAAGGCTTCAGCAAGATCTTACTGAGATGTGTGATTAGCCAGGTTTATTTTCAATTCTATTTTTAACACTATATCAACATCTAATTATAACTTTTCCTAGGTGTGTAATATTTTAGTTCAGAAATACCTAGAATACTGGCCTCATGTATTGCTATTTTCTTTGAACTACTTCGTATTCATTACTAATTTGTAAAGGTCTCATTCTCTCTGTGCACATATCTAGAAAAGAGGATTACTCTGCATTATTATATACACAATGCATGACAAAATAACCATGAGCATTTTAAAGAGTATCAGAGCATTTAGTACAAGCAATTATGTTGCACAATTTTAGGGAGAGGATATAAGGGACTCAGATGGCGTCTCTGGAATTGCAAAGATTCAAACCAGTCAATGAAGAGGAAAATTAATTCCTTCTTATTAAGCAGAGTCATATGAACATCACAATTTCCGAGAAACAGAACTTGTAACTGAGGAAGCTAAAATGCTCAAATCGTGTTGGATGGAACAGGAATTTATTCCATGTTATTCCAGGAAATGAGGAGTGTATTTTGATTTTCGTAAGGGGAAAAGAAAGTTTTAGTCATCTTACTTCAAAGAAGAACATGGCAACCTGGTAGTCATTAACATTGGTGTTTATGGGTTAAACTTAATCATTCAGTTATGGATCATTAAATTTTTTTTCCACATGGTGTCTAAGCCAATATAATGCTTGAGAGTCAACAATGACATGATAGGAAGAGATTTTGATTAGACAAAGAATTGGATATTATCCAGCTCTGAAGGTATATGATCAGTAAGCTAACTGATGAATGAAGCTTATGAGCTCTACAAATTTTAATGAGTACTTATACTTGGTGCTGGATAAATGCTGTAAGATGCAATCAGCTCTACTACAGAGTTGGTCTTAATTATTATGTAGTGCCAGTGCATTAAAAATTTCTTCCAGGTATTGTCACATTTATGTGTGAGCATGCATTGATCATTATCGAAGTGGTGGCAGAGCACAGGAAGCTCCAAAATACTCATTGTGAAGAGCAGTTTGTGGACAAGAAAGTGTGAACTGTGGTACTGCCACAAACACCACATTATGAAGTGAAGGGGGTTAGGTGCTCACGGTAAGCCTGCAAATGAAAGAGATAATGCAAGAAAAAGAAGAAAAGGGGAGATTGTCTCTCTCAGAATGAGATGGAGAAGTTTCCAGGGAACTACATCTTATCCAGAGAAATTAATCTCTTTGTTTTTCTTATCCACTCTGGGTTTCCAGTGGGGTCAGAACCTCAACTCTCTGAGCAAAGAGTACCATTTGTCTGTTGATTATCAGTCTTCAGTGTTCTTGGGTTCTGCAGATCTCAAGTTGCAACATTCACCTTTGCTTTTGTGACCCAGTATAGCACTTGAGATCTCCTAAAAGGAAAGAGAAGGTATGTGCTTGCCCAGAGTTTTAACATATGCAAGTCAGAAGTCCAGCAGTGCCATATCTTACACTGCACAGGAGCAAGGTGACAATTGGAGCACAGTGGCATTTACAGGCAGTGAATATGTTGCATGTAAACAGTGAAAGGGATGTTAAATTCGTAGTGTCCCCTCTGTAAAGGCCTTTTCCTCTCTGCTCTTTACAGCAGAAATAGCTCCTCCATAAGTGGTGCGCAATTTTCTCCTCCGGGAAATATTAGAAATTAATTTTCCCTCACCAAACGTGAAGTCTGAGAAACTCTGGAGATGCAGCCAGCCAAGAGCTGCGGGAGACTTCAGAGTCAGTATTGTAATTCCCCTGATTTCTGGCTGATTAAATCACCCACATCTTATCTTACTAACTCTGGAGTGCCATGAAAGCAAAAAGCTAATTTCCAAACTTGCTGTGGGTCTGTGTGACTTTCTTGTGCTGAATGAGAAACCAACTCATCCCAGGGTAGGGTGCTGTTCAGTCTTTATACCAGATTACAACCACTCAAAAACCAGACTTTCTTTCCATCCGAAGCCTGTTTGGATCAAGTTAGGACTGACATGGCACACCACGTTCAGTTTCTTTTGAACTGTCAACACACCTCCTGTTATTCTTATCTTTAAGATTTCATTTTCATTTTTAATCAAGACAGAGAACATTAAGATGAGGTAAAATCTTCCAGAAGAAAGGTTAGATAGATGTTGGAAGATCTGATTAAAGCCAAGGGCAGCCACAGGGTTTACTTTGACCCACGAACCTCTATGAAGGCTATCAACTACTTTGTCTTCATTAGGGCTAAACACTGTGGTAGCTAATTCAAGTTAAAAATATATCTTTTTTTCTAGGGAAGATACAACCTTAACATCTCTGCCTTGCTGTTGATTTATAACTCCTTTGCCATCAAAGACTCTGCTGCTTGCCTCCCTACAGGGGATCACACTTAATATTGTGCTCAGTGAGGATTAGGGAAAAAAGGTTTAAACTGTGCACACTTCAAGTAACTTGGTTTTTTTCTGTGTTATTAATGGTTTGAAGCAACAGTTTGGATCTGAGCATAGCTGAGTTCTTGGATTTTTTTTTAGTCACTTTGTGTCTGCAGTTTTTCTGTTGGCATCTCATCTCAGTGGTAGATGTACAGAACATGCAGAGAAAAAATCACATTAAGTAGAGATTTTGGCAAGAGTGGAGGAATCATGATTGATGCAGTACTGAATTCATGATTTTAATCACTGGACCACAGACAATCCAAACCCTTTAGCAATCTGTCTTCCTTATCACATGTTTTGGGTTTTTTTAATGTTCAATGTCCTGCGAAGCCAACATTTGCTACACTAAAAGAGATACGTATGAAACACCAAAAAGCAATTGATATATAAGTTTTTAATGCAAGTAATTATGATGAATTCTAGTAAAGAAGTCTTTGACCAGGTCCCAGCACAGAAAGGGTAGAACCTGACATCCACCCTTCCCCAAAATACAGTAGCAACAATGCCTTCAAGGAAGGAAGTGAGCATAAATCTTTGGTATAATTTAAAACTCAGTTTAGCCCAAATTCAACAGTTTAAGAGGGATTGAGGAAGTCACTGGCAGTTGGCTATCCCTTTGCCAGGAATGAGCATCATATCCTGCCAGAAGCAAGGTGAACATGTAACATTTTTTTTCATAATTTATCAAATCCTGTTTTTTGCCTCTGATTTTGTGTCAGAAAAATCCAGTGACCTGGCCTAATAATTCCAATAACAGGTGAAGCTGGTATCAGTCAGAGGTCACAGGATCCATATCAGATGCTTCCTCCTGTTGGACCATTTAGGAAACAGCCCATTTGGTACTGTGTATTATTAAAATTTATCTGATTTTTCTAATTTTTCTGTTTCTCCACAGTGGCATTTAACAACTCAATTACAGGTCAGTTGTTAGATTCACCAATAGAACATTGCCTTGTGTTTATACATCCAGGGAAAATTCTGTTCTCCAGGATTAGAAGGAAGCAGAGATGGTTGTGTGACCTTTCCACTTCTTCGCTCTTTTTAATCAGAGAAGTTAAGTAAGTGGAGTTATTAAAAGAATTCCTCACCCCTAAAAGAAGTGTGAGGCTGGGAACATGAGTCAGCAGTGTTTGGCTGTTTATTTGTCAGAGACCTGCCTGTTCATAAATCCAGTGACCACCCAGGACTTCTCTTCTTACACCATGTGTGCAGCTTTCCCACAGGATGCGGAACTTCCCCCCTTTGGTTATGAGTGGTGAGGTGAACACTGAAGTGGCAGTGGGCAGCATGCTGGCTACGAACTTGCTTCTTCTCTAGTGGGATGTACGTAGGTTGCAGATTTCTTTATGATAAACTTTTGGATCATCTCTATACACAGCTTTATTTGAAATGCCTAGAATAAAGTGGGAAGGAACTTTGATAGGCTATCTTGTACGTCATGATGATTTAGGATGTGGTCCATGACATCTTGGCAAGTGGGAGCATAAATGACCTTTATGTGGCCTGTGGAAAGTCAGACAGCATCACTGTCATTGGGCCTAAATTTGCTCTATATAAGGGAACAAAAAAACCTTAATGGCGGTTTGTTCACAAATCTGTTGACACAGAAAAGTGGAAACCAGGTGGTTTGGTCCATTCTTCTTCTCTGAGGTAGGTTGGACTGTATGAGGATAATTCCTGACAGATTTATCAAATTCAGAGCAAGTCTGTTGTGCACAGAACAGTCACACAAACTGTTTAGGGACGTACTCTCTTTTTATTTCTTACTGAGCCATAAAGATAGGCAGGAACTGTTTTCAGAATGTTAATTTTATCTAGTAAGAAATTCTGGCACTGATGAATATAAGAAAAAGGAGTATAAACTGTAACAACAGAAAGCTTGACATACCTGTGCTAGTATTTGCATGAGAAGAGCAGTGTGACTGCACTGAGTGAAACTGGAGTTATGTCTTGTCCCATAGACCAGTAACTCAGAGCAGTGACAAACCTGCTGAGCTGTGCATGTGGAGGCTGGGAGCAAACCCCAGCCTTACGACAGCTTTTATTTAGTCAGCAATCAGAGTCGCTAATTAACATGGCAAGGCACAGGGGAAGGACAAAACACATCTCCTCATCTCAGGGGCTCCTGTATTTGCTGTGTTTTCTCTGAACAAATAGATTTCTTCTCTCCATTGTGTCAGCTGAGCCTGGATACTCCTGGCTGCTGTCAGATGCACGGTTCTTGTCTGATGCTGGAGCTTGAATGGTCTAATAATAATTAGAGAGCAGTGCACATGAGACTCGACAATTATTTCCAGCATGTGGAGTGACTTTGTAGCATCTTTTTTACCTCTCTATGTATCAACTGAAGTGGAACTCACTTCAGTTAAAAAGTTTTTTTTTTTCATCTGAAGTGCAGCTAGAACTCAGTGTCATCACATACAGACTCTCACTTTAAGCAGGATTTTCGCTAATTGAACCCTTCTTCAGTAATAATTTTTAACTCGTGTCTGAAAAATATGCTTCATTTCTTTCCCACTGTTTAGAGAAGGGTAAAACCTTCCTGTTCTCTATCACAGGAAAACAAACAAAACTTCCAGTGTGATTGATTAGAGAAACACAATTAGCTGTCATGGCTATAGTCACTACATAAACATGGACCTGGGGTAGAGACCAAGTGTACTGGACATCCCTTCATAAGATCCCAGTAAACTGAGGTAACCTCTGTAGCTTACTCACTGAGTGATAAATGGTGAAGTGGTAATGCATGGGTGCCCCTTTCTGTGAGGTCTCCAGGTCCTGTTACACAGCGTGAGTTCCTTAAGAGAGACTTGGATTCACTGCTTGCAAAATCCCAAAGGGCAAAAATGTAAAAACGGTTGTAGTAATTTTTGTAATCAGTTATTAGTTTTTCCCCTGAGAAAATCCCTCTTCCCCCTTTGGATCTCAGCTCTCTTCTTGAAGCAGACTTTGTTTCCTCAGCACATTAGAAAGCACAAGTTAGGCTCCTATGAACAAATTCTACATTTGAAGGGAGCTGGTTGCTTTTGTAGTGTTAAATTCTAAATTAAACCAGTTTTGGAACCAACCTTCTTTCCTTCTTTCCTTCTTTCCTTCTTTCTTTCCTTCTTTCCTTCCTTCCTTCTTTCCTTCCCTCCTTCCTTCCTTCCTTCCTTCCCTGCAGCAATGTGACCATCAGTAAGGCACCCATGCCTGCCAGATTGGAAGCTCCTTTCATCTAAATGCTACCTCTTCACTGAATTTATCAGCCTTAGAGAAGGCCCTAAATAGCATAAGGCACTTAAAAGCTATTGTAAGATGCATGACAGAGAGTTTCAATACTATTCCAGGACAGTATTTTCCAGTAAGGTACAATTAACACAGTGGTGGCACATGATAAGGGGGTTGGGATGTACAAGGACATGCCCATGGCAGAGAGGCTGCAGAGCAGATTTGCAGGTAGCACCCAGTGAAATGCCTGCTGAGGTCAGACTGGTGAGTGACCCACCAATTGCCCTGCAAGCATTTGCAGGATGCAGCCATCAGTTGCATTTGATGCTGAGGCTGTGGGATGTCTCAGGTCAGCAACCCTGTGATGCACCACAAATAACAAACATTCAGTGCAGAAGATTACCCTGACTGATGTAACATAGGACTAACTCTTCTATAACTGAGATGTGACTTATTGTAGCATGTCAGAAAGCACTGAAAGTAAAGCACAGCTGCTCTCAAGACATAACTCTTTCCAAGGTTACGTGAAGCCAGAGTTGATTTTGTTTATTTTTCAGTTCAGACTCTCCAAATGCAGGTTAGCTTTGAATTTCCAGATGTGTAATGTGGTAAAAAATGCCACGTGTTTTCATCTAGCATGCAGCTGTGCAGTGAGCACAGACATGTTGTTAGAAATCTTGGTCACTGATGTGATTGCTCACTGATGACAAATGACACCATTTAACTACTTGACAATCAACTGGTCCATTCACTGGTGAGTTCACCAGCTAAAGGGTCATCATCCTTTGTGATTCAGAAAGCTAGAAAGAGTCACAACCTATCCAAACTGAACTCTGGAGTCCAAATCTCATTCACCTTGGAAAAGCCCTGCTTTAGCTCTGCGCCTGGACAATGTGATTTTTAATGTCAATATGCTCGAAGGAAGGGATATGTCAATATGCCAGGGAAGATCTGTAACAGCATACCGGTCCTGTGGGATCTGTTCAGCACATCTACTCTGGGGGTTGTTTTGGATGCTGGTGTCCTGGCTGTGTGCTGGTGTGTTCTATGGCTAGGCATGGGTGCTGGAGAGGGAATGGTGCCTGACTAGGCTTCCCTGGGGCCACAGGAACTGGGAGGCTCACCCAGGAGCCACGGTTAAAGCAAGTCAGATTAGACAAAGACAGTCTGCTGGGCTCTCTGTGGCTGGTACCTCACCTCTCCCAGTGAGTACTTTGCAATGTGAATTTTGAGATGTTATGGGTGTACTAACGAGCAGGCTGATTGTCATGGCAGCAGCTCTTTCTCAGGATGGTCACTGCATTCCTTACGTGGCTCAAATAAAATCACCCACTTTTTTTTTGATAATGCACTGATTTATAATCAGACATTTTGTCCCAAAGTGCAGGCTCTGATCTCCTCCCCTCCTGAAGATACTCTTTGCAGTCCAGAACCCCCCCTAAATTTTCCACTTCAGATGTCACATTTGGGAGCTGTATAGTCATTCTACATTTAAGCAGAGAAATCATCACAATAGTTGAGAGTTATTAACACAGGGAATTCACAACCCCTTGCAAATGCTGAGGGCAGGAGGGAATTAACACAGCCTTTCCAGCTTTCATAAAGAACAAACAGCTCACGTGTCCGAAAAACTGTGTCTCTACAGCTGTGTTAGCTGAGCTAATCACATATATTCTTTTTCCTTGCAAGTCCTGAGAATACAACAGTTGTTTAGGTGATGGAGGAAAGACTATTTGTTTTTGCTGCTTATTTAGTTTATTTGCACTATGGTCACTAGTTAAAGTAAACTGAAACAGGAAGGGGAGGGGAGTTTCTTAGTCTTTTTTTTGAGACTCCAATGTGTGTCAACTTTTTTAACTCGTTACAATTAATTGATATGAAGAGTTTAAGGCAGAACATGAAGCTTTGATTCTTCTTCCACTGCAACTGATATGACTAATCACTTCAGATAAGACATTAGTAATGTGAACTGGAGTATGCTGAAAAAGAATCAGTCACTAGGGCCAATGTTTTCAAAAGTGTCTAGTAATTTTAGGTGGTGCCGTTTTTCATACTCAACTCGCAACACTTGAAAATGTCCAGACTCTGGGCGGGCAGCAGTGTATGTGATATAATCTCTATTTCTGATGTCTGCATTTGAGGATTGATGCTGCAAAATTGGAGAAGATTCCTGTGAAGAGTTTAATAGGGTAAGCAAAATTCAAGCACGCACGCAAAGCGAAACAGGGAATTCATTAATCACTTCCCATTGGCATGCTGGGTTTTATCCATCTCCAGTAAAACGGGGCTCTATCATGTTTAACAATGACTTGGCAAGACAAACACCATCACTCTGAACATCCTCTGCTTCCTTTCCTCTTTCCACAGCTTTATGTGCTGAGCGTGATGCCATACGGTGTGGGATATTCCTTGGATCAGTTAAGGTCAGCTGTCACAGCTGTGTCCCGTCCCAAGTCCCTGTGCACCCCCAGCCTCCTCGCTGGTGGGGTGGTGTGAAGAAAGGCCTTGACTCAGTGTCAGCACTGCTAAGCAATGACTAAGACGCCTTGAATTACCAACATTGTTTCCAGCACAGATCCAAAACACAGCTCCGTAACAGTGACTTTGAAGAAAATGAACTCTATCCCAGCCCAAAGCAGGACAGTTCAAGAGGACTCTACTTTTGGGAACCCAGTCAAAACCGCTGGAAAAACTCAGCAGGTTGAAGTGTCTGTGTTGTATTAAAGAACCAGAACCATGTGGTGTTTTTTTATGGGATATTTGTTAGTACATTCATACCTATGGGATCTGAAGTAAATAAATCAGTGAAGGTACTCAAGAAGTGAGACTAAGCACATAGTATTGCAAGTTCATATCCTTCTTATCTCATCATAACTGGTTCATTATTTTTTATCTTTTTTATCTTAGAAGCTGAAGAATCACATCCTGTTGAATTAGAGTTTTAATTACATCAGTGTGAAACTAAGTACTGCAGGATTTGGCTATGGTTTATTATCTGCACAGGTAAAAGTCTTCAAGTGCTGCATTTCTGAAGTGACAATTCTGAATGGTAAAACCACATAAAAGCACTAGGAGTGGTTTGTGACTTGGAGGGAGAAATGTAATTAGCAATTTTCCAGGCTGGATTCCCCCAGTGGAACCGCTAATGTTGAAAACGAGCATTTATCCAAATCCAACTAAAACACTTTGGCAGTTGCAGAGAGTAAACAAAATTTTTATCACCCTTAGAAAAATGGATGTTATTTAAGTAACTATTAGCAAATTTTTTATGATCTGTCATGGGACAGCAGGAAAAAGAAAAGAACTAAATTAACTTTGCACTAATGATCAGAATGAAGAACCTCATGTGATTTTATAAGCACAGCAGGGAGGCTTCACTAGATTCTTCATCTTTCACTAATAACAAAAATTCTGCATTTTTTTACTAGCAGGTGTCCTTGACCTCAGTGAGCCTTAATTTGTAAACATCCTTTCTACAGCTGTGTGAGCTTTGAAGTGTCCAACTTCTCATCACTATCCAAGAGTTGACTTCAGAGCTTTCTCCTGTTCATCTTTGGACTCACCCAGGAGCCCTGAAGTGCCAGTCAGAATCTGTATTCTTGGCTTGACATACTCATCGTTAGATTTATGATGCAAAAAGGAGTGATTTTTCAGGGATTTCAGATTGCTAGAAGGCAGGGAGGATATGAGATACTTAGATTTGCTTCAGTGTTTAATGTGAAAGTGATTTCCACATTGTTTTACTTAGTGTGTGCCGTTCAGAACAATGATCTCCTTCACTTCTATGATCTAATTCATGGCTGTCTCTTTTTTAATGTCTTTTATACCACAGAGAGCAGCACCAATGTTTTCCAAATTCTTCTGCTTGCTCTGAACCACTTTTATTCTCAAATTCCTTTATGAATTAATAGTGAGGAGGTATTATAGTCATGCCTGATGAGGAAGGTATATTCCATACCAACAACTAGATAGCTGAAAGAGTGCTACATTAATATCTGCTTGACAGATGTACTTCCTTGAGTTTGGGAGCAAAGAACACGTAGATTTTCTTCTGTAATACAGGTATTGTGTTGAGAGTGGTACATATCCAAGTCAGGAAGATGTTGAATCCATTTTTCCTGTGTCAGTCTTTTGTCTTTTTTCTTTAGAATTGGAGATATAAAGAAAACAATGTGAGCCTCATCACTGTCATTTGTGTCACCAGTGTATTCTTCCATGAGATGAAATGTATTTTGAGGCACATTTTTTTCTATAGAATGTTTTTTGGGCTGTTCAAGACGGGTTTATCACTAATGCAATCAAGGACAAAGAAACAAAAATGGATCTGCCAACGCAATGTACTTCTACAACTGTAGATTAACTTCTTGCCAAGTACACATCGTAGCAGGTCTCAAAGTGGTTACTGAAGCAAAACCAGACTTCTAGTTTATATGGTTGTATTTTTGTCTAGCTTTATGAGCAGAAAAACTGATTCTGTATCCAGAAGCCAGCTTCTGTAGAGCTAGTAGGTCCCACCTTCCACCAGGATACACACTAGTTTTTGAGCCACTTTTGGGGTTTGAATAGTTGCTGATTTTGAAATGTGATGGCCCTCCAATCTCACTTCCATCTGCCAATCTAAAGTGAGGGCCATGGAAGTTGAAATATGGAGTCATTGGGATTGCTTTTATCACTTGTCTCAGATGCTGTTATCCCACCATACTCCAGATTGTCTTCAAGAAGCGTAATCTCAGTGGAAATCAGTATTGCATAGGATACAGTAAATTTGAAGCTTTGCCATGTGATAATTTTCTCACTCTTTTCATTTTAACGTATCTTGTTAATAGATTATTTGGTTTGCCAGAGCTCTGTTGCATAGCTGACCAGCAAAAAAATAACACAGGATCACAGAGTCATCCAGATTAGAAGAGGCATTCAAGATCATCCAGTACTACTGTCAACCCAGCACCACTGTAATCACCCCAATCCATATCCCCAGGTGCCACATCCAGGTGCCTTTCGAACACTTCAAGAGACAGTGACTCCACCACTTCACTGTGCCTAATCAGTCTTGTAGTGAGAATGCCTAACCCACCAATGCCTAATCAGTCTTGACATGAGAAAAATTTTCCTAATATCTAATCTGAACCTCCCTGGTTGGGTTGTCTAGCTTGCTGTGGATAGTCTGGACTGCCCAAGTGTGACAGATTACACAGTATCTCTAGTATATCAATTTATGTCTGATCGCAACTGCAAGAGATTTGGCCTGCATCAGTAGAATTCCCTCATAAAATCGTGAGCAGCTAGAAAATCACTTTGTGGAAACTGCCACCAGAAAATCAATCTATTACCAGTACTGTACCACAACCACATTTAACCTGACAGAAGTTTCCTCTTTCTCCCTCCCTACCTGCCCAGTCACAGGTCTAGAGGTCTGGGCTGTGATCAGGAAATCCCTGTGTGTGCTGATCCTGTTCTCACATCATGTTTTCTGGCCTCTGATCCCAGGTCTGGTTGACATCTGTTGGCCTGCACAGCTCTGAATTTGATTGGGATTGTTCTGATGGAAAACAAAGAAATCTGTTGAGGGGTTTTATACTTGGAGCTCTTGGGAAGGAGATTTTAGAATTAAAATCTGTGGGATGAGTTTTTGAAAAGGATGAATTAGTCTTACTTTTTTCCCCAGTTATGTTATTTCACATTCTTGCTAACTCAACATACAATAAATCAAACTGGTGCACACTCATTTATGTCTCAAATCAGTTAAATTTGTAGAATACCTATAGACATATACTTCTGTACAGCAAGTCAAGTACGAATCTAAATTATGTAATGCATTCTGCATAATGAACTTCATAAACAGATCTAAGAGAAACACTCTTGTGAGGCTGTCTGGTATTGAGGCAGAATGCTCCACCCGGAATGTGGTTGGGCAACTTGGATAATGCTCTCTTTGCAAAGCTGTAAGTGGTGGACTGAGAGAGGATGTGTCATGCTGTTTTGATGCTGAATTATGCTAAAACCAGTTTGACTCCTTAACTGTGGCAGATATGGTAAAGCACCCTTGTGTAAAAATGCTGAGCTGCCTGGAGACATATGACTGACAGTCAGCCACTTTATACTATAAAAGTCCCGTCCCACTTTCAAATGGGCAGGTTCTTCTGACATATCCCTTCTTGGAGGGTGTGTGGGGATCCTCCCTTGAATGGGGATGCCTCAGAGTTACTTCAGAATTTGAGTGAAAGAGATTTTGTCCACCATCATTGGCATTGGTGACTTATATCAATCTCTACTTTAATAATTGTTTCTTTTTGCTAGCTTTAATATAATTGTTTGATATAGTGCATTATACTGTCCTATACTATGCTATACTCATAGTTTTAGCTTCTGAACCCTGTAGCAAATAATTCTGATAAAGATCTTTTGTCTAATCATTTATCATAATGTATCATCCATTTATATACAAATATATGTGGTTTGCCATCCTTAAACCTGCTGGGCAAAGTTGTACAAAGGCTCCATCACACCCCTACAAAACCTTAGACTTAAGCCACTGACAGTCTCGGGCCAAGATTGGATCCAGCTGCCCCCAGGCTCCTCTCTGAGGAGTTTAGAAAGCAAGGGAGTCCCTTCTGCACCTTGTGACTAAACAGGAGGGCTTCTCTAAAAAACTTTGTCTGAAGCTCCTACTTCGCCCATGACAGGTATATAGATGTGAGGTTGTAGTAGTCTGTTAAATGTTTGAGATCAAAAATGTTTAAATTTAATTGTTCTGTTGATTCATCTATTCAAATTTTGAGTAATTCTTTAATGCATTTCAGATGTAATATCAGAAAATACAGAGAAGGATATTAACTGGAAGATTTGAGATGTTTTAACAAAATACTGTAAAAAAAGAGAAAAGCTGTAGGCTGCTACAGTGTAACGAAGGTTCATCCTTCAGTTCATGTAGTTCTGTGGGAAAATGAGTCTGTGAGTACAAAGACCATGTATCTATAAGCCCTTGTTCCACAAAACACATGTTGGTATTTTAGCAATTCTTACAGAAACCATGACATCATTCTTGCAGGGCAAAGCAATATTTGTAACCTCTTTACACAGGCTGTCCCTGGAGGTTCCATTTTCTTCCTTGTTTAATTTGAACAAAATACATTGCACCAAGTTAATCTTTTTTTTTTTTTTTTTTTGATTTGTTTTCCTTCTGGGATCAGATGGTGCTTCCTCTTGTGAGATACCCAATGAACGTTGTTTAGCAAATAAGACATGGAAATTTTTTCAAGACTTTCCATGAAACTTCTATATAGTCACTAGTAATAAACATGAAAATTGAGTACTCTGCTTCATAATATTCATCTTTCAGCTGGGCTGAATTTGGCTTTCACTTTCTACTGAACAAGCACCACTGAAGTTTTGTCTGTACTGCAGTCTCATCTGCCCCTGGTTCTGCATGACTGGAAATTTGTACTTAGATGAAGTTATGCTGGTTACAAGAGTTTTCTCAGTGGATACAACTAATGTATTTCATCCTGAATGATTTAATCCATATTAAAGTTTGTTATCTAGTCAAAGTTTCTGCAACAATCAGTGAAGACGGTGAGGCTCCTTTGGAGAACAATTTATCCTATCATAATGTTAAAATGTCTGAAATAACCTGCGTGCTGACTGTATTTCTCTGCATTCACTCAGTGTGAAGGGCTAGTTTTATCTGAGCATCCACATTGAAATGACTGAAGTTAAATCAGGAGTTCTGAGGGTTTGAAGGCCAGACTACATGACTTGCTCAATCCATGACTAAATACAAACATTATATGTTTGTTAAGACACATTCAGTACTTCTACCTATTTAAGCCACCTTCCATTCTATGGGTCCTGTTTGTAACTGATTGCCCCCAAATGAGTTGAATACAAGCTTCTAGAAACGCTGTCTGTTGGCCAGGATCCCTGCTGTGCCCTGGATCTTCCTCACACTTTCTCCTGTGTATGTCAGACAGGATGTGGCCTGGCAGTGGAAGCACAGTGCGAACTCTCCTTTGATGGTGGTACACAAAACCTGCATGTGCAGTCCAGCTTGCACCCTGTCTGATCAAGAGCATCAGGTTGGTTTATTACATGGGCTCTAACATGCGCAGAAATACAGCATATAAATGTAAAAAGTGCACTCAGCTTCTAGGCAAATCCTTAGATGGTGCATCACGGCTGATTAATGTGAGCCTTGCATTTACATCTTCTTGACAACATGTTCTTACTTACTACGCTGGTATGAAAGGGTAGATCCAGCCTTCACATATGGGGTACATATGCTGTAAAAAGGGCAATTTTGCTGAATCGGCTTAGTTGAGTAAATTGCAAAGGCATGACGCTGATTATCTAAATGGGAACACTAGCCTGAAAATTAATAATGTAACTTTACAGGCTCATTTGCTGCCCAGGTGAGTTTCACTTGAGGGCTTCAAGCAGTGAAAGTGCACGTGCATGTGATATATAAAATGCACCTGTTCAAATAATGTTTCTTTTCCTAGATGTTATATTACTGGGGCATGGAATAATTTCACTTTTAAAAATCCTACCCCAATTTAAATGCCTCCCCCCCACACCCTGCTCTCCTGTTGATCTTAATAAAAATGTCTTCATTGAGGGAACTGGTTATTTGGGGAACAAATAAACTGCCCATAGTCAGGAGTATATATAAACTTTTCATCCTTACATGTCCAAGCGATTTGCAGTAAGAGGGCATGTATCATATTTTGCACATGGTGAAACCAGAAATTCAGAGACTCAAGAAGAAAGTCATCCCAAAAGACTTAAAGTAAAGTGCTACATTTTTTTCCTAGCATATGTTCTATGTAGTAGATGTACTGTCTGTGAACAAATGCAATCACGTAAACAGAGTCCCTTAAATGTGTGGTATGTACAGCCAGTACTGGGAGGCGTGAGTGACACAGGAAAGAGGGATTGGTTTCTGCTTAAGTTTTGATTACTGTGACTTCAGTGATACAATCTGTTCCTTCCTCCTTCAATTCCTCTTTATGATTATCACACGAAATTATTAAAAACAAATATATTGCTGTAAGCTGCCCATAGGAATGAAAGGGTAATAGAATAAATTATTATTCCTCTTGATATTCAAAAATAACTAATGCTAAAATTTTATTGCTACATGTTCTTGTATCAGTCTTTGTTGGAAATTGGAATGTATCACATACAGTTTAAATGACAGGTGTTAGTCCATTTCATTAGCATTTTTTATTGTTTTCCTCCTCAGGGCTGATACCTCACATTTCTGAAAGTTGAAGGATCATCCCTGCATGCTGAAAAGGCCCTATCTTATTGCCTATCCCAGGGTGGTAAAACAGCAGGCACATGTGAGTGGATCCATCTGTGGGAGGACAGGTGGAGGGAAATGGGAAGTCTCTGCTTGTTCTTGCACAATGATTTGTTTCAGTTGCCCAGCTCTGTTAGATAAACCGCATATGCACCAAGCAGGAATCTCACTTGTACAAGGAGGCTCCTCTTTGGACCTTTCCAGGTCAGAATGTTTTCTAGTACAAGGCTCTCATTTAATGTTCACATTGCCCAAAGGCCTAAGTTATCACCTCTGTGCAAACCTCATAAGACATAATCCCTGCCTTAAACACCTCATGGTCTGAGCACACTGAAGCAGCAGACGTGGAGTGAGCCAATGGATGTCACCAAGGTGACAGCTGCCTGTCTTACTAGGTCCAGTCACTTCTTTCATTAATTCAGTGATCTTACGTATTTACTTCTGGTCTCTGGTGTCTGGCAGGGAAAGGGCAGGAGGCTAGAAACATCAAGAATGAGGACATGGAACAGGAGAGCACTGCCGGTGGGAGGCAGAAAACGAGGAACAACATGGGAGAGATTAGAGCAGAAACCATTCTGCCAGAAAAATAAAATCCCTGTTAATTTTCATGTTTCCACCGCTTGTTTTCAGAGGCAATGACATCCACTGGAGTAGAGAACAAAGGAGGCAGATATCTTTCTTCAATCTTGTCTTGAGTTCTTGCTGGTTATAATTTTTCTGCTTCCTCCTTCTTGATGGTCTGAGGTCTAAAGTCATATGGGAAGGTTGTGAAGAGCTAAGAGAGAATCCAGAAGAGCAAAATGGTTATAGTTTTCTAATACTACAGGGACCAGAATATCTTCAGACACCTCATGACCTAGAGCTAGTGGGGTCAATTGTTAAGTTTTGGGTCTCTGGGACATGCAAACAACTTTATGTTTACTCATTAAAACACATTATGACCCAATTTACTACCTCATCAGATTTTTTTTCTTCTGCCTGTAATATGCCATCTCTCTTGCACATCTTCGTGAGGAATGCCACTGAGAAGTTTGGGCACATGACAGAACAAAGAGAGATAAAGGGAGCTGAGATGATGACATGGCTCACACCATCCTGAACCTGGAAGCCACTGCCCAGCCCTGACTCCTCTGCTTGAAGAGACAGCACACCTGTAGATGTTGTCTCCAGAGCTGTCTGGAGCATGCACATACAGCTGGTTAGGGAACAGGCACTGACATCTGGATGGAGGGGAGGCTGCCAGCTCAGCTGAGCCCAGCTCAGCTCAATTCAGCTCAGCTCAGCATTAGCTCTCCAGCTTTATGCTGAGGCCTTTGAGACCTGGTTAAGGTGGACCACACCAGTGTTCCCAGATGATGTTCATGCCTTGAGGGTGGTCTTTGCCTGCCTCTGCACCTCCACTGCACAGCAGAGCACAGCTTGGAGTCATCTGCTTCAGTCCCTAATGGGCAGCCAGAGTAAGTGGTATTTGGTCTGGGAAAACAGTTCACCTCTCGGCTTTCTATTTTTTCCCTTTTTCTCTTTCCCTAGGCAGGGATTTTATTGGAGGCAAGTAAGTGGTGAGGGAAAACAGTGAAGGCTGTGCAGTGGCTCATATAAGGAGCTCCTTCATTATGGTATTGCTGAAAAATGTTACCGAAGTGGTGTGCTCTAGGGGGTATACAAGGATAAGGATCTTAGCTGGAAGTCTGCTTCCTTACTGCTTCCCAGAAATTAACAGAATTTATGCAATAATCAAGTACATTCAGTACCATATGTCAGAGCCTATCGTAACACACAGAAAAGGGGGCCTTGTTATGCTTCATGTGCAGTGTCTGAAGCATTTCAGTTCAACACCTTTCTTTGCTTATTCACATCACATCAGAGAAAGAGCAAAACGCGATGTCAGCCTGGGGCCAAAAGTTACTGGCATTGGTTTCTGCACAGTTCTTTCATGTGGGGAGGGTGTGGTGACCTATTGGTGGAAACACCCTGACAAACCTTGGAGAAATGAGTTCAGCCTTGGACATAGATTCCGTTTTCTCCCTCCCCTTTCCCCTGTGCATGACTCAAGTATAAAAAAGTACCTGGACACTGAGGGGTAAGGTGGTGGTTGCCTGTGAACTTTCCCTGTACAGTATTGGCTTCTGAAACTGCCTTGGGTTTCGTGACAGTCTGTCTGGGTTCTGTTAGACCTTTGACTCTCATGTTGTGCAGCACATTTTTTAGAAAGTGCTGGGCAGTCTCCAATAGCTAGGAGTGCCTTTAGCTTCTCTGATATTTTAAAAGTTATTAGAGCAGCTGCTTTGTCAGGAAACTCCAAACATCCAGTGCAAAAGGAACTATAATTAGGCTCTTTGCTGCTGGGAGCAGTTCTGGATGTTAGGATCACATCTGGGTTATGCCAGTGTGAGACAGTGTAATCTGGTTTTATGGGGTTTATAAACTCTTAATTTGTAAAAACACATCTCTATGTTACACAACCAACAAACCACCAGAGAATCTGTGTAGAACTGGTTTATGGTACATCACAGAGACTGAGTTCATTGTGGCCAGGAAGAAGAGGCTGAAGGTAGTGATGGTCAAAAGGCGACTTCTGGATGATCCTTCTACCTCTTTCGGCCTATAGAGTTTTAAAATGGAAACAGATTTTACTTCAAAAATGATTTGTGTCCTCATTGGAAACATCACCTACTTAAATTCTGCTAAATAATTCCCCTCCATGACACGATCTCTGATCCTCAGGATAAGCTGTTTGTGCTCAGACTGCTCTGGACATTTGATTCTTCCAGAGCACCATGCCCTCTGCTTTGCATCTGACTCTGTCTCCCGTGGGCTCCATGTGGTGTTCTGTAGGACAAAATTATGGTTTTGCTTTTTCCTTTCTTTGTTTTCCTGCTCCCAGTGTGAAGTTTCCATGACAGTGAGACATGTGCTGCAGCTTGCCAGAAATATGTTATGGGATGTAAATGAGAGTCTACAGTGCATGCCCTGGGATGTGACATGAAGGTGCCCAGCCAGCTGAAGAGCTCTGCAAGACCTTGTAAGGCACAGGGAAATGAACCTGCTGCAGCCCCAGCCACTGCAGGACCATGATTCAGAGGGATACTTAGTTTCAACTATTTCCGTATCTCCAAGTTCCATGCTTTTTTTTCCTGGCTGGTTAACTGTAAAAGAGTAAACCAGCATTTAGTCATTGTGTATGATTGGCAGTTTGGGATACAAAAAGGAACTGGGGAGCTCTTAGTTACTTGAAGAGCAGAGTAGGGTGATATGGGTACATCTATCCTGTGCAAGATCTCAGACATCCTGCAGGTGAGAGCTGGCTTGAGCTGCCATATCCCCTGTGCAGCAGTGCCTGGGAATGCCCTTGAAAGTCAGCTGGGAGTGGCAGGATCCCTTAGCTCAGCCTCACTGCTCTGGCTGCCTGGTGTCTGCACTCAGTGGTAGCACTGGGTACACATTGTCGCAGTGTTCCCTGCGGGTGGTACCCAGCATAACTGAGTGTTCATGCTCAGTATATAAACCCAGATATATTGGGCCAGAGCAAACAGAATTCTAACCTGGTGTTTTGTCTTGGATGGTGCCACATGGATCCACTTAGGAAACTACAAAATATGACAGAAATTGAGAGATAATCTCTCAAATGTCATTCCAAACTTCCTCAATTTGCTCATCACCCTGCCAAGCCAGAGACATCATCTGTATATTCAATTGCCCTGAGAGATTCCTTTTCTATGAATCTCTCCAGTCTTCTTTTAGAAAGCTGAGGTCTTCTGGCACCTATGAGGAGGATGGTGAGGAGCTCCATAGATTAAACAGATTTTGGTGGGAGTAAAAATGTTCTTTGTTCGGTCTGAACCTGCTTCCACCTAATTGCATTGTAGATCCTCTATGATATGTTTGTGTTCAACAGTGGGTGTATATTCAGCCTGCCTTCCTCCTCTCCCTTATCTTGTAGAGCCCCATCAAATCCACTTCTGATTGTCTTTTTCCAGAGACAAGACTATTGTCTCTTAGGCATTGCTTGTACAGAAGCTGTCCTGTACAGCTCAAATGCCTTTCATTATCTTTTTTATCCTCTTCTGAACATTTCCCAGCCTATTATACCTTTCTGTGGCTGGAGACCACATGACATGACTTTCAGGACACTGATGCATGGACACAAACAGTGCCAGATTGATGAATTCTGTGCTTTCCCTTTTCATAATAATTTTGAAGACTTGGTTTTCTTTACAACAGACCATGGCACTGAGATAATACTTCCATGGAACTATCCAGTTATAAAGCTAGTTGCTGTTTGCTCTTAAGAATTGTGAAATTTTTGCCACCAGTTCTAATTATTTTAAAATGTTAATTACAAAAAATTATTTTGGCACAGGAAATATGAGATAATTCCCTAGGAAATTCACATTTCTTGTACAGTAGAACAAGGTAACTAAGGTAGAAAAGAAAATGACCAACTCTAATCAGCCATCAGTGAAAAACTACAAATTGCTGGAGTGCAGATACCTCAGCCAAGGTTAATCGAGCAGCAGTTAATCAAAACGGATTTCCCTAATCATATTTCTGTCTTCTTTTCTATGAATATAAACTTTTGAAATGATTTGACTTGAAAAGGGGTGGTCTCCGTGGTGTTAAGATGTCAACTTATGACATATGGTTTTCCAACAAAGGCTCTTTATTTTAAACAGATGTACAGAAAGTAGAGAAAAATAAACTCACAGACACTGGTCATAGAAGTGGGTAAAATATCTCTTCAGAACTGTTTGTCAGAAACCCTGGACTCAGAAGTCTTATTTCTGCTATTCCTGCCTTTCACACTACTGCCGTGTCAGGCCATATGAGGATACTTGATGGCGGGCTGTATTTCCCTGTATTTTAAAGAAACTTTCATTTCTTGGTGATGGGAATACCTACCCTGCACATTTTATGACAAGAAACTTCTCTTCAAGGGTGGCCTTGCCGCTCTATTTGTGTCACAGATGAAGACAGAAATTGTTTTGGAGGGTAGCTATGATCCAGCAGTGTTTATTTGTGCTCAGAGGGACAGAAGTACCAGAGCTAGATTTCACTCAGTGAACTGAAGACCACTTAAAAGCCTCTGGTGGTTCAAGCTTCTCTGGGAGCTGCACAAGATAATTCAGGGCTTTTCCCAGGAGGAAGTTTGCCAGAGTTGCTTGGTTAATGCAAGTGCCAGGGGCTATGTGCTGCCCTCAGTCCTCAGGTCTGCTGTGGAGCCACTCCTGCAGCTGGGGCTCTCTGGGGTACATCCATCCACTGCCGCAGCCTCAGCCTGCTCTGTCCCTGCTCTCTGCCAGCTGGGGACAGGGCAGGAAGCTGAGCAGCTCCATTAACAGCACACTCAACCTGAAGCAATAACGCCCTGCTGAGAAATAAGGTATAATAACTGCGAGCCAGCAGTAAGATAATGCAGCCATGGGGCTCCTGGGTGCAGCTGGCTCGCAGCACGCGCTGGGCAGACACAGCTGCGGCCATTCTTTGTATGAAAGGATCTCAAAAGAGCTAAAAATTAGCTAAAGCTCGTTGTAAGAGCTCTAATCACAGCTAGTTATGGTCTGGCTCTGAAAGAGCTCTGCTAGTTTTAGCTCAGAATCTCTGGACACTGAGACTCCATCTGTTCGGACAATTTCAACCTTTCCTAGGGATACAGGGTCCTGTTATCTTTTACCCACAGGATGAAGTTCTGCTGAGGAGTTATGAGTCATGTCTGTCCGTGGGTTAAGTCCGCAGGTATCTGCTTCACAGCATCAGTTTGTGCTATAAGAGCTTTGCTCTCTTGCCTCTTAGATAATATCTCCACTGTAAGAACAGGTAAACTGAGGCAGAAGGAGTAGGAATGGGAAATCAGTCTGACAAAAGGTGAAATTATCTTGGACAACCCTGACTTTTATCTCTCAGGCTCTTTACTGAACACAAGAAGAGTAAGTCTGTTAAATGGACCACTTGAACTCACTTGGAGGTCTACTTTGGTAAGATACAGTATCATTAATATTGCTGTTAATATGCATTAGTACCTCAGGGGTCCTCTCAGGATGTGTTTAGTTATGAAAAGCAAAGTCCCTGTTGAAAGGGATCTCACAATCTCAGCCCTGGCTCTGCCTGAGAACCTGCACTGAGGGAGGCAATGCCTGCCTATGGAGCTGCATTTACCTGGGAACTGGGCACATGTGGACCCAGAGAGGAACTGGTTGGTGTTTAAAGCCCCATCAGGAAGATCTTGAAAGGCAGGTGCTGAGAAGAGGCAAATACTTTCTGTGAAGAGAAAGAGGTAGAAAAAGTGTGGGCAAGTGAGGAATATCTGCACGTCTGGCACATCTACAGCAACCTGCTCTGCGGCTTCTCAGTGCTCTTTGAGCAAAGTTTTCTGAGCAGTTTGGAACCTTCCTAGCTGCTAAATGTATCAATTTGTGTTCCAGAGATAAGTTAATGCAATCTATGAAGTAGTAGTATGGTTTCCTAGGTGTTTTGAAAAAGAAATCGGTAGGTTTAAACACTCATAAAAAGTTCTTTAATTCAAGATATCTCCAGTTCTGGTGGCTTTCTACAGAAAACTCATGTTGAGAGCCCAGAAAGTATGGTAGTATCCAAAATTATCACCCACATTTGCAATACTGGCTTAGTAAGTTCTGGCTGTGATAACATGGCAAGTCTGTGGCCAAGGCAGGAACCAGTCTTGGTGTAAGCAGCAAACTGACTTTCTGTATGGGAATGTTCTGCAGAGAGCAATTGCCACTTTGCTTCCCTACCTGGAAGCTGGTTTCTTAGGGGCAAAGAGACTTGGAGGATTGCAGACCCTGTTTCTTCTGCCCTTCTTTTCCCCAAGTATCAACCAGCCCCAAGTGCCTTTTGCCATTTTTGTGATGTGACTGCACTGGCCAGCTTCTCCCCACTGCTGAGGAGAGGGTCACATCACACTATGTTCCTCTGCACACCCAAGGGACCTTTATCCCAGCTGCTGAGACTCAAGGCCAGGCTTTCGTGCACATGGGTCCAGCCTCGTTTCTCTCACCTGTGCAAACATTTAGTGAGGCAGAGCTGAGAAAGGTGGCTCACAGGGGGCAGGAGGAATGAGGATGACATGTCCAGGATATGACCCTCCTGCTAGCAAGAGCCAGCCAGGTGTGTCACACCTTTCTGGAGGTAAGGAAAAGCCCAGTTGGAGTCTAGTCTTCGGTCAGATCGTCCCCGAGCAAATGTGTGTGACTGAGAGGGATCATGGAGAGCACGTTTGTAATTGATTCAGTACTGTTGTGTGACAAAACACAATAGCTTTGTATGAGGCTTTAATATAAATCTCTTGCACTAGCAGAGCCTAGTAATTGAATCAATATACAAGCGAGGCTGGAGAAGCATGATGAAAAAGTTTGGTTCCAGGTTAAATGTGAAACAGATGTTCCTCAACCCTCTCCCCTTTCCACCCTGCTGCCTCCCCTCTTTGTCCCGGCCAACTGCAGCCATGAAGTGCTCCTAGTTTAAAATGAGAAAGAACTGAAAAAAAAGGAAAACCAGAAAGAGATTGCATTATTCTTTGGCAGTGTTAGCAACAAGTAGTTGGTTTTGAGAGCAAGGCATTGCATTTGTCAGGGGAAATGGCAGTGACCCTAAAAGTATTGGGAGGGGGATGGGTATCCCTGGATGAAGGAGGCAGGCACAGCCCCGCATGAGCTGTTCCACTTACCCAAGGTTTCAGAAGGGGCTTGAGGAGCCAGTGATGGCTGTGTCCAGCATCACAGCAGCAACATGAAGATACCAAGCTCTACAAGTCCTGCAGACCTTCCCAGGGGTCCAGGATAGCACCAGGTCATGGAAGAGGAGCAAAAGTGGAGTCTTCTGGCATGAAGACCTCCTCCTGTGGGTCTACCAGGATGTGCCAGGGGCCTGGGCTCACCCAGCAGAAGATGGATTCTGGAACAAGTCTGGTGATGCCCCTGCCCAAAATTGGGGAAGAGGCATAGAAGAAGGTGGTAAACATCAGTGATTTTGGGGATTTTTTGGGTGCCTGTTTGTGAGGGTGTAAGCAGGTGATACTGACCTCCATGCCTACATCCAGGGGTGTGAGTTGACTCACTGAGTCTCATGTTTTCATGTTTTGAGAATCCAAACATCCTTTTCCAGAACAACCCATGGTTTATCAGTCACCTCCATCTTGAAAATGTTTAATGAATCTCCTTATTTGGATTGAAATACCCTACTTGACAATGTAAACATTAGTCTTCTGGTATTAATGATATCTGTATTTTCTACAGCTAGAAAATCAGCCATTTTAATGAATAAAAATATCAGATTTGGTTTTTATATTCAACCTTTCTTAGAAACATATTGTATTTCATCTTTTGTTTCAGTCACTTAGATACCTTTTCTTCGTGTTTTTCCTCCTTTTAGCACAACATGCCATTGAAGTCAGAGTAACAAACCTGTAGGATTTTAGATCATAGAGCACTTGCAAGAGGTTTCCTTCTCTCCACCCAATTTCAGTGTCCTTAATCTGTTAAGATGTCAAAATCTCCTTGATGGTGGAGCAGTACTTTGACAATTTTTCTGTGTTTTTTTGTGGAGATCATTTTCCCTCTCCACACCCAATTGGAGTTTATCAAGATCTTTGACCTAAGTGTCTCTTCTTGATATAGATCTTTCCTTTTCCATCCAAGTGCTTGATCAGGTATTCTGACTTTGTCATCATGCTTTGTATCAACAATCATATCAAAAATTGTGGCAAAGTTTAATTTAATTTTGTTAAAAATTTAATTTTTTAACAGAGTTACTAAAATTATCTTCTGTGTCAATCTCTAGCCATACTACTACACTGTTTCTTGTTTTTCTTCCCTTATTTTTTTTTTATTTGTATGGAAAAGAAAGTTTTTATTTTTGATTTTAGCATCTCTGGAAGATCTGGGTTACCTTGTGTTTTAGCAAAAGTTGTTGTGCTTGTGGAGCCCTGATTCTGCCATCCTGCAGACACACAAAAAAGTGTGAACCAGTTAACAGGAGATTTGAAGTCATGAACCACAGTTTCTAAAAACCAAGGACACAGAAAAATCCAACTCGAAATATTTCAGAAACAAGCTTGAAAATCAAAGCATATCTCAAATCGGAGTTTATAATAACCCCATGAAAATCACTCATGTACTGCAAGTGTGTATTGCAATAGCTTCACAGTTGCAATATGTCTGAACAGCGTGCTTCCCCATATGATCAGTGAAAGTTGATTTTATACCCCAAATAAATCCAGAAATAATCCTTTTTATCCTTGGGGAATATTTAGTTGAATGTCAAGTCTCTCATTTAAAATAACCATTTCCCTTTTCTGCCTCATTTTCTAGGGGAGAGCAGAATTTGCCTGCCACCAGAGGCAGTCTTGAGTTAGAGAAATATTTCATTTGAAGGGACATGTCTTGAATTATTTCTAATGATTTTCTCTTACTTACAGATGGGCCATGTACTCCGTGAAAATCAGTGGTTTCATAGGGCTCAGTGCATGCTTTTTGTGAACAAACACTAGGCAGACAGCTTCATTATTGCTATGTTAGGGCACTGTAATTTTTGGAAAGCCATGAAAATTGTAAGTCTATCGTAACAGGATGAGCAGCACCAGACCTTCAGTGTATACAGTCTGATGACAAGCTCCAACTCTGCCTTAATAGGTGCAGCGAGATCTGTCTGAATTTTTCAAGTGCCTTCCCTTTGCTTGTGCAAAGAGAAAGGACTCGCTGTTTGTAAAATGCTCATGTAGTCAAAAAACTGTGGTCTTTTCTGCCTCCCAAAGAAAAGTTCAGTATTGGCTTTCCATCAGTCAAATGGACAATACTAAACCAAATTAACTATCAAAGGGCATCCTGCAACACCCTTAGGTGCCATCATAGAGAAGGTCTCAGCAGACGTGTCATTTTAGAAAGAGCTGGAAATAAGGAGCTAGAATACCATATTCCTTCTGAACTTCCATTAAGTTCAACATGTTCCAATGTAATGAAACTAGAAGTTGTTTTACTTTTCCATTATTTACTTCCCAGCTGGCTTTAAAACACTTGCATTTTCTATCCAGGGCTTGCTCATCTATAAACATGAAAGCCCTCTCCCTTTATCCCATAAGTTTGTTGATATATACAGGTATTAATACACACATACAAAATCATTGGATCAGAATCATTAGGTTGGAAAAGACCCTTAAGATCATCAAGTCCAACCATTAATCCAGCATTGGCAAGTCCACCACTAAACCATGTCCCCAAGTGCCACATCTACGTGTCTTTTGAACTACTCTAGTGGTGGTGGCCCAATCATTTCCCTGGGCAGCCTGTTCCAATGCTTGACAACCTTTTCCAAGCAGAAATTTTTCCCAACAACCAATCTAAACCTCTCCTGGCACAATTTGAGTCTGTTTTCACTTGTCCTGTCACTTGTTACTTGGAAGAAAAGGACAACCCCACCTGGCTACAGCCTCCTCTCAGGGAGTTGTAGAGAGTGATAAGGTCTCCCCTGAGACTCCTTTTCTCCAGGCTAAACACCCCCAGCTCTCAGCTGCTCCTCCTCAGACTTGTGCTCCAGGCCCTTCCTCATCTCTGTTGCCCTTCTCTGCGCATACTCCAGCTCCTCAATGTCCTTCTTGTAGTGAGGGGCCCAGAACTGGACACAGGATTTGAGATGCAGCCTAACCAGTGCTGAGTACGGGGGACAATCACTGCCCTGGTCCTGCTGGCCACACTGTTTCTGATAAAAGCCAGGATGTCTTCTTGGCCACCAAGTTCCTCCCGTTGTTTGTAGCAACGAATAAAGTCTCTTTTCATTTAGATGTCTAAAATTTAAACCCTAAAATCCTCAGCAATACCTGCTACCACTTTTCGGACATCTTCAGAGAATATAATGTAATTTCTTAGTAAACAGATATTTAACGTGTACAAAATCTGCTGCAAACACCATTGATGCATGCAACATTTGAAATACCCTGAGTAACTTTCAGGCAAAAGCTGTTAATTAGAAACCCAGCTGCTGTTCCTGAGATGGGTGTCTCATGAGGTTCCTTAAAACAACAACATGGCTCTGCTTTACCACAGAGTACCACATGTTTTTTTTCTCAGAGATGAATTTTTAGACTGAGCCATGCTGCCCTAATATTTTTTGCCAGTCTGGGCTCTACAGAGCTAAGGAAAATGGCATCTCTCCAAAACATTTGCATTCTTATCCAAGATCAAGGGATGTGGAGGACCCTGCATGAAGTCACCTTCCAGCCCTTGTTGGGCATCAGGGTTGTCAGCAGTAGGGAAAGCAGAAATCTCTACCCCATATCAAGACTAACATGTTCTTCCCAACAAGCATGTGTCTTACTCTTGTGTGTGGTATGTTTAGCCTCCACATTCTTTCAACATCCTCTGCCCCATCCTCTGACCCTTCCTCTAGTTTATGTGCTCTTGGGAGGGCAGCAAACACTTCAGTATCATGCATATGTGTTGCAAGCAGTACTCAAAGGTTTCCTATTTCCAGGCTGATACAGGAAAACACTCTAGAAATTAACCCAGATTGAAAATTAAATGAAAGAAATTTCCCATGGTGCCATTTCTGGAGGACTCTTATTTCTCACTTACCTCCTGAGAAAAGCGCACTACTGGGATTGTTCTCCGTCTTGACACAACCTGTTTGCTTGCCTTAACTTTCAACCTGGCTAACAAAGCACAGCAAATGAGCCTTATAATATTCACGTGGTGCTTTTCTAAGCATCTGCTTCAAAATGCTCATCTGAGAGTCTGAGTCATGGTCCAAAGTGGCAAGGTGGCAGCCAGAATTGCATCTCACTGCTTAATTGGCCCAGAGCTCAGGGATGGATGCGAAGTCATTCACATGCAGCATTTTTCAGAGCTTTTATGTCTGTGTAAAAGCATTAAAAGCAAATGCAGCAAACACCACTCATTTAGCACAGCCCCACACAGCGCTCCATGGTGGGACCAACCCAGACAGAGAATCTTGGCTGGGACACTGAGTTCTCCTGAGCTACTGGGAAAGCAGATCATTGCCAAGAGATGGGGGAAACAGCCTTTTTGTCAGCTCCAAGCAGGCATGGAGTGGGAACAATTTAGAAATCTTTGTATCTGACATTTCTCATGAAAAGCTCGTGTTCCTGCTTCAGGCTTAATATTGCCACCAAACAGGGACAAGGAAACTCCTGTGGTATTAGCCTCAGAACTGACCTATGAACCCCAGGAATCCCAGTCCCAGGACCTCTGGTCTTCTTTCACTTGATTGGCAGCCACTGCAGCACTAGGATTCCTCATAACTATATGGGGAACTTTTTGAGCTTTTTTCTGTGAAATTTTTCATTTTTGTTATCTCTAGAACTCAAGCTAGATAGCAACTTCCTATACATGTAGTCTGAAAACTTCCACCAGATGACCATAAGGATTTTCAAAATCTTATGTTACATGTGTGGATGCAAGAAAAAAGGAAAAATATATTTATTTTCAATGGCATGATACAGCAACTGGGAAAAATATTTAAATTAATAGTGTTTCTATAATATTAAAACCTCTGCTCCTCTTTCAGGAAATGAGAGCACCTGTATAAACATTTGATCTAGAGAAGTTAAAGGCCACATTACCACTGCGTAGTCCATGGCCTCTGAAGGTTAAAATATCCTTTTACAAAAAAAATATCCTTGCCCTGAAGAGGTTGGGCAGGTATTCCCTTGGCTGCTGTTTCAACCTTTGGCCTCAGTCCTACAAGCACTTACACACATGCTCAATTATAAGCACGCAAGTGTCTCTACTGTACAGCTTAGGGGGGTGTGATGAGGTTCCACTTGCTGGTGTTGTGGCGTCTGATGTTATGATGTTGGACACTTGATGCTTCCCTGTTTTATTGGAATAACCATTCACTGGGATTGCTGCAGAGCCAGAACCAGCCAACACAACCCACAGACTCCCTGTAACTCAAAGAACCCCTCAGCTGCTTCTGAGATGGTGCTTCAATGCAATCGACTCTCAGCACCTAGTTCTCATAGGAGATTTTTTCCTAATGAGCCTTATCAAGGGTATTAGCTCTTTAAATGAAATACAAAGTACTGTAGTTGTGAAGTCACCATTTTGTGATTAGGAAATCAATACTCTGTTTTCTCATTTTTGTTTGTTTTTTTTATGTTCTTTCTCACTGTGGTATTGGTTTTAACTTCTAGCTGCATAGAAGCACCTTTCCAACAGTTTCTCCTTCTTAGAGTGATCTGTACAAAGGCCAGAGTGATTTTAGGAGTCCAGCTTCCAAGTGGCTTGGGTGCTAATGCATCTGATGTGGACTTTCAAACCTTACTTGAAGTCTGATGATTTGAAAATATCTTCAAATCTCATCTACAGTTGATTATACAGTGTTTTCCTCTCAAATCATGTTATTTAACCCTTCTGGATACATTTCAGATACCTTATACCATCTCATACCTTCTCTCACAACTTTTATTTCCTCTTACATGTAGCAATAATAGAACTGTGATGTCCTACCACATTGCTGAGCTCCTAGAGTTTCAGTGTTTGTGAGACCTACACTGGAGTTCCCATCATTGCACTCAGCATGAGTTGCGCTTACTAAACAAGGCGAGGGACCTTAGCAATTAAGTTTGTCTGCTGGCACAGAGTGGCTCCAGCCAAGCTATGTGGTCAAATATAGGCCAGAAAAATGTGCTTCAATTTAGTGGAGAGATAAAGCTCACAGATGAGGTCATGCCCCCAATATTTGTAAGACCCCACTCTGATGTCTGAGAACTCATCACTCTCATACAATCTGTCTTTCAGAAGGGGATATCAGCCATCTGCAATAGGTTGCAGGTGGGTGCCAGCACTGATGCTGTCTCCAGTAGAGTCATATGCCATCAGAAGATTCCTGCTTTGACAAACAACAGTACAATAAAATAAACTTTTCAGGTGAAATTCATGAGTGTGGTTTCTCACATTTAGTCACACAGATAAAATGAACTTTTTAAAGATCCTGTTGGCAGACTGTGATGTTGCTGGCTTGGCTCGAGTGTCTCCATACAGCAGTTGCTGAAGCAGCAGGGCTATCAAGTGTTGGATGTGGCAGTTTTTTGGGCTATCAGTGCTGAATGTTGCAGTTGCACTGCTGGAGTGTGGAAGGGAGATGACAGTCTCAAATGTGTAATGAAATGCTTTTGGGTGGGAAGGAGACAAAAGGCAGCTGCTCCTAGCTGTGCTGGTAATCTACCTCTGGCTATTGCTCTCCCTACTCCTTCTGCCATTAACATCTGTGTAATTTCTAAAGGACTGATAAATCTAAAACATATAAAGTGTACTGGTGGTGTGAATACAGCTTGTGCTGGGGCTCTTTGCATCTGCTACTCACTTCAGGAATGATCTTGCTATCTCTTTTGTGGTGTCTCTGCTACCTCACATTCATTGCCAAAAAAGGCAATTGTTGACTGCAAACATCTGCCTATTCAGTGTGTCACTGAAGCAGCTGACCTTTACATTCAGTGCACTACTGCAGTGAAAATCATGCTGGTTTCCTCTTTGATATCTGGAAGGGGTAAAATCAATCTTTGTACTCTTTGGTCGTAGTTACTTTATTTGCATGGTGATTCCCTGCAGCAAGTGGAACAGTATGTCCCCAAAGCAGTCATCAGTTACAGTATGAGCTGAGTGTTCTGGTTTGTAAGAATCTGGCAATGAAGATTTCCTGTAATGCTATGATTTGATTCTCAAATGATGCCAGATTTAAGTGCCACATGCGTATCTCAGTTTGGAAGGCATGGGTTTTCCAGATCACAACCTGTATGACAGAGAACTATGATCTTTAATAATATTTCTTGCGTATTTCTGAGTTTCAGACATGAGCTAATAAGCTACACATTCTTAGAAGTCAATGGTCCTCTCCTGGATATGATGGTTTAGAAAGGATTCCCAAATATCTAGTTCAAGTCTCTAAAACCCTAAGTTGTTTGGTTTGTTAGTGTTTTAACTGCCTTACAGGTCTTTTTACTTTCCTTTAGCTAGGCAGAATTAAAGAATGGAATTACATTGATCATTTCATGAGGGTATGAATAATTTTTAAAAATATATATAAGAAAACAATAAGGGAAAAAAGGCACATTTTTAACCTTCAGGTTTAATACAACCAAGAAAAAATACATAAACTCCTGAATCTTAAAAAAGCTTGGCCAGACTTCAGAAGTTCAGTATTAGCAGTTCTGTAGGTGTTCCTCATCTTCTGCAGAATTTAACTAGTGTATCTAACATTGTGGAACCACTGAAGCATTGAGCATCCGTTTTCAACAGTAATGAGACAAAAAAGGAGAAAGTAAGTACAAGACTGTACTTGCTACTTTCTGTCTGTTAACATTTATCTCAGTGGTGACAGATCTCTTCCTTTTATGAGGGATTGATAACAATCCTGGGGTGGATAACAACCATACAGATCAGGCTCTTAAGCATTATGGAAACCTGCTGGGGTTTTTTATTCACAGTAGTCTCTCATTTGGTGACTGTCATTCGGTGGACAGGACCACAGGGAGTAACTTCTTTCATGTAGTAATTGAGAGAGAAAACCTGCTCTTCATTAAAGTGATGTGGAATGAATTTTCTGGGCAATAATGTATTTTTGTTAGTAGGTTCAGCAGTTTTTCTGCCATGTAATAACAGTGGTGCCTTGAATAGTTCTCCGAGCCAAAAAGCCCTTGAATCAATCCACAGCAGCACCTGCTAGTCCAGAACATCTTTCCAGGTACACTGAATCCCTCTCATGAATAGCTGGGCACTGCTGCACTTTATTTTCCTGATTATGTTGTCTGTGTACTGTTTTTTCAGGGTAAAACTGATTCCATTTCATGGAAGCACAGTCACTGAGCTGGAAATGCTGGTTAAGAAGGAACAGTGCACTTTGTTTTTGTGGACTTTCTGCTTCTGCCAAAGGGGGCAAGTTTTCAGAAATGCTAAGCATAACTTGTCTTGTAAACTGAGCCTTTCAGAAGGTCCTTGCTCTAGAAACTCTCAACTCACTCTTGTTTTTGAAAATAAAAATCAGTCTTTGGCTCAGTGCTTCTGAGTCTTACATGTCTGATATCAAAAATTAGACACCTGGTGTTAACTACCGTGTGAGAGCACCATGATCTGGAAACCCACGTAACCTCAGGCACACCAGGACATCCAGTCGGCCAAATGTCACATCTGTGCACAGGCCAAGCTCCTACACATTCACAGCTGTCCCAGAAAACCAGGCACACATTTCCATGATTCATAAATCTTCACTTTGAGAGTCTGTGTGACAGCAGATCTGAGCTTGCACATGAGAAAGCTCCAAAGGTTCAAATAAAGTGGAAACTGGATTTAAAAGAAACACTTCCAAATTATCCCATGAAGCATTTGTCATATCCCAGATGGCTACTATGTATCAGTACCATACTGGAACCTATCTAGCAAAGGACAATGACGGACTAACAATAACAATAAAACTAATGAAAAGCATGTGCCCTAAGAGGTGACAACTGATTATAGCAGATAATTTCACAGATGTCTGAGAAAGTTAAAACTTTAACAAAGTTTTAATGTAAGAAAGGAGTAATACTTGCAATTACAGGAGTCCACATGGATACATCTGGAGAAATATTTCTTGATGTCCAGAAGAACAGATTCTTTGGTGCCTCTCCAACATGGCTCAATTCAAGGGAGATAAGCCAATTCACAGCACACTTGCTGTGCTGAACAGGCAGTCAGAAGTTAACAGCAGATAGATCACTGTTGGTAATTACCAGTTTGTACTCTCAATTGCTGGCTGCAGGTGGTTTGCCTAACCCTGCTTCCATTCACATCAGGGAGAACAGATTTGATCCTTTTACTTCCAATGGAATTGCAATTTATTGGGACTGGAGGGCACTCAGCACTTCTCAGCAGGGCCTCCTTCCTTCATCACAGCAGTACCTTTGTCTGCATCATCTCATCCAGGAAGCATAAAAAGCTCAGCTAACCTTGCTGGCAGCACTTGCAGGATGAACTGTGTGGCTCTAGGACTTGTCAGACATGTAATGAAATGTTGCAAAATGTGGAGCTTTGAAAAATGTTTTCCTAAATATGCAATTGTAGTGATGACAGCTTCCTAGAGACGTATTTTACAACATTACGATGTCTTAGTTCTTTGTACCAATCTTTTATGTGTAGCTAAGCAAATTGTGATGGAAGAGGTTTAAGTATTCATTGGAGAATAGGTCATTATAAGTACATCCATATTTATGATCAAGATGTATAGGACTGCATTGTTTCTGGCTGCATAGCTATTATTCATCTATAATTGCCAAAATACAGCCTGACAGTTTTTCATTTCAGTTACAAACTTTAACGGAGCAATTAATCTGATTTACCTTTTAACAGCTGAGAACTCTGGAGTTGCATTAAATGCTTTCTTTTAAATGCTTTTCTATTGGAAATGTTTTTTCAAGACAGTGACTTTTCTGTAGATCTCCGACAGAATAGGAATTTTGAATAGTTTTATCAAATACCAAATTATGCTCAGTTCAGGAGTTCTTTTTTAAAACCTTCTGATTGAATGCATAAATGTGTCCTATATGAACAGAAAATATCTCTCATTATCTGTAACCTGACAACCTGTAGATTATTCAAAATGCTTCAGTAGTTAAGCTCAAAAGTACAAATACAAATATTACTTTAATTTCTAAATTCATAATCTACTTCTATTTCATTGAGGTGCATAGTACTTCTAACCACAGACTGTGTTGTTTCTTAGTATGGAGAGATCTATCAAGCCAAGTGTGAAGATGTTAGCAGCTAATTTTGATGTTCGGTATATGTACTCTCACATGGTTGGGAACAGACAGGTTTATGTTTTATGAGAATTCAAACTCATTGAACTTTCTGCTTTAAATGTCAGAAATCTATCTGGAGGGAATAGATAAATGTAATATAAAAGCCTTATCTTTATGATCAACCCTTTCCTTCACATTCAGTTATTTATATAATGAAGCTAAGTGGCTCTTAGAGCCACCCATTGCCATTCAGCCAGAGAGCTACAGAACCTGGGTCACATATGACATATCTGCTGCTTATTTCATGTGCCATGTACCACAGGAGTGGTGAAATAAATGGCATGCATCCATATATATATTTATATATATATGCATATATATATATGTATATGTATATATAGGCTATTAGTACACACACACACATACATGTATTGATATTGATAGTCATTACACTTAAGTAGTATTTCAAATAATAGACATGTAATAAAACTGGCAGTAATTGTCAATGTTAACTAAAGGCCAGCTTTATGGCACACTGAGCTGTAGGTCATGGGGTGCCTTTCAAAATGCACGACTGCAACTAATCGCTGTATGTGCGTGTGGTGCATGTGGTGTTAAATCTATGGAGGTGACAAAAGCAGAACTTGCAAGAAAATTGTTGAAAATGTCAGCATTTAATGGGTGGAGTAATCAGTTTCTAGTTAAGAGATTGTGGCACTTCCCAGCAGACTAGAAACATCCAAATATTTCATTTGGAAGTGTTGAAAAATAGAGCAGAGGGTTATTCTATGCTGGCTGCTTTGTGGCTGCTAATCTTTCAGGGGAGACATCGAACCTTTGAAATCATCTAATGTAGACAGTAGAACTGAAAGGAAATTACAAGCAGCTCTCCAAAGCCTATGATCTTAGGTTGAGTTTCATCTGCCATCCATTTCAAGAAGAATTTCTTTGGGCCACTGAGCTTGTGAGATAAGCACTGATGCTTGGAATCAGTCAGAAAATGTCAGCAGTATCCTAGAAGACATGGAAGATGACTGGTTTCAAGTGGTATCAAAGAACTGGTCACTCTGGACTCCTTTTGAAATCTTGCAAGATACACTTGCAAAACTGTTCTGTTAGGGAGTAACTGTGCTGTACCATGAATAAAATCCAGAAAAAAAGAGAAAATCACGTGTCATATCACAACAGCCTCATATTTCCTCTGAGTCAGAGATTCCCAGGAGAGGGACTTCTGTGACTCAGAAAAAAGAATTTTCCATAGAAAGAGGGAAAATCTACCAATTGTCCTCTGCCAAGTTTGGGCAATTACTGTTTGGAAGCTCCCACAGGGTGTTCAATAAAGAACTCTGACAGAAAGGCCCTTAAGGCTGGTGCCAGAGGAATTCCTCATATTGGAAAAAAATTGCATGGAAAGTCCCTTCAGTGATGGGACTGGAAAGAATAATCATCAGTGGAGAAGTGTGACTGAATTTCACTGAGATGGTAAAATCCTTCCCATTTATTCAAGTTCAAACAAGTTCCCAGCTGGAGTCGATCAAATTGGAAAATGGGTACAGTTCAGAAGAAGGTGAGGAGTTACGGGAATTATAATTTTTTTTCCTGAAACTTCCAAAGAATTTTTTTCCTTAAAGAACTAATTTGCTTCCTTTTATTAGATGATAAAGTTTGAAACAAAAATGCGTAAGAGAAAAATAAAGAGGGACGGGTAAACTGGAGAAAAATAATCTCAAGATAAACTACATCTGCTGTTGTCTTTTTTTTTAAGGTTTCCAGACTGGTGTTGAGAAATTTTGAATTTGCTCATTCTGACAAAGTGATCACTTGGATATCTTTGAAAAGAGGTTTGCACATGTACTTAGAAGAGACATTTCTCAAAAGAATAATGACCGACTCTTTCCTCCATGGAATTGCTATTGCCTGTGTGTGCACACACAGCACTCAGTTCCCGGGTAATTTGTAGTGTCCATCTGTTTAGAAGATGATTATCTGCCACTTTGGTACTCTCTACTTGTGTGCTTTGCTCTGTGTTTGTGCTTATGGAAAATGCACAGTACTGACAAACACGTTGTTCTGTTTATCTGCACGACATAACACAAGATAAACAAGAGGATGGAATTCCTCATTGTGTCTGGTAATACAGAGGAAAAAGTAGGAAAACCTGGCCTAATGTAGAGGCTAATTGTTAAGTAGATGAGCAGTCTGGAAGCTCCTGCAATGACTCAGGGCAGTGCCAGCTGCAGTGGAGTGTGTATACTATTATAAAAGGTGTGTCTGTGTGTGCAAACTGACATGGGTGCATGTAACCAGCCACCTGCGACTGGGGATTATCCACTGGATACCAGGATTGAGGTTTGGTTGCCTAAGCATTGGCATTTAGTCTAATCTGAAATACTCTGCAATGTCCTGACATCTGAATGTGATTGGCAGGAATGCAAGTGTCCTCTGGACACTCAACATCCTTCTGGGCCAGCAGGTAGAAGCCAGATAGGAAACCTCTGGCCATGTAAACCAACACGTTTGGCTGATGGAATTCTCCAGAACATGATTGTAAAAAAGACACAGATCTAATTTTGACATTACTGAGGTAAACATGCTAAAATCAGTGATGCTTCTCTAGTGAGTACAGATTTTTGTCTTCCACCTTCCACTTCATGGTATTACATTCTCTGTCCCTGAACTCTACATTCGATAGAACAAATATATCAACTTGCATTTAAATACTCTTTCTGCCAAAATCCCTGTAGAGGACTGAGAGGAAAAATGTAGGCTTGTCCCAGCTCCAAATAAGAGAAAAGTGAATAATACTAGGAGAAATTCCTTGGGACAAAAGTTTTTAACCATTTGCCAACAATAAAATGCACAGGTAAAGAAATACAAGAGTTTAGATCAGAATGTTTTCAAATAAGTATTCAATGTCAGACCTGCACATTAATGGTAAGTTACCATATCCATGAACATTGGGGTAGCTTGGAGACTTTTTAATTTCAAAATTGCGCCTTGGAAGCCTATCAGACTGAGGGAAGTGTACTTGTTGCTACTTAGTATGAAGGGCCAATGTGTCATCTCAGCCCTGGCAGCTGCCAGCTTTGCTCCGGCAAAGGCAAGTATTGAGAATTCTTCCTGGCAGTGCAGTTGCTTTCCACATGCAAACGATGTGTGTACACAGACTGGTGTACAGTCACTTGATCACTGCGGGATTTTTCTGGTTGGTCGGTTGGTTGGATTTTTGTGGTCAGAGCGTCAGTAAATTTAATCCCAGCATGGATTAACCTACATATTGTGTGCTAGACACCAGGGGTAGTTATTTTTCATTTTTTTTTGCCTCTAGTCATCTCCCAGTTGAAGTTCTATATCCAGTTTCCAAGACCACATTTCTTTGAAGTGGACAAATTGTAGATAGTCCAGAGAAAGGGAGCAAAAATGATGAGAGTCTTGAAAAACACGACCTTTGAAGGAAGGTTTAAGGGATGGAGTTTGTTTAGTCTAGAGAAGTGGAGCCTACTGGTGACGTGATAACAGCTCCCTGATATACATAAAGCTATTATGCAGAGGCCGGGGTGGATTGTTCTGTGAACATTTGGGAGCTAGACGAGAAACAATTGCCTTTTCAACAAAGAAGATTCAGGTGACACTTTAGGAAAGAATTTTTATAAGTACAATTAAGCATTGCAACATGCTACTGAAAGAGACAGTGAAATCTCATGCAGATTTCGTGAAAAACATCTGTCAGGAATGGTCTTGGCAAGCGGGAGACTTGGCATCCAAGTGAGGGGATTGCCTAAATGCCTTTTGAAGTCCTGTTCCGGTTTAGTTTCCTGTGCCTATAAATTTTCTTTGTGCATGTCTTTTGCTTGCACACTGTAAGAAATATGATGGTCTAAAAGTGCTGATTTGAAGGTGTGCCTTTGGATAGCTTCAATATTGATGTGTTCAACCCCTTTTGTGTTTCCTCATCTGGTACTGAAGTTATCAGTGGACAAGGTGACCTGGCAGGAGCCTCCTGGTGTCTTAACAAGCCCTGGAGCATTTTGTGAAGGCCCCTGAGCCACCAGAACCCTTTGGGTGGGTGCCAGCAGGCCCCTTAAGGCAGTTTAAATCAGCTTTTCAAAGCCATGCTCTTCTTTCTTGTGTGCTCCCTACAATGCGGCGTAGCAGAACGAGTCTCTGGAGTGTGAGAAACAGAGCTACTGCAGGTTTTACTGTACCAAAAGAAAGCCAAAAGGTTTAATTTCGTGTTGTAGGAGAGTGTGATTTGAGAAAGATGTGGATGGAGAGGACTCAAATGCATAACATTGAAGATGTGTGAGGTTTTTTTACCTCCATTGGGTTTCAGTGGCTCTGTGACTTGCTAACAGCAAAACGCTAATGCAAACTGCTTTTTAGCTTGCTGTGGGGTGGGAATAATAGGAGAAGATCAGCACTTGTGCTGCTTTGACACTCCAGATGATTCTCTGAGGCTCTGAAAAGGTCATTGACAAACAAATGCTGCTGGTTTGGGTTCGCTTGAAGCTTCTGCAGAATTTGAACAGCGTAAGTCAGCAAAACAACGTATGTTTTGCATTAAAAATATGTTGCTCATAATATTTTCTTTTTAAGAAGAAAAATGACCCATTCAGGAAATTTTTCTGACATTTCTATGCCTTTTAAAATTTTTCTGAAAAAAAAAATCTAATTTTCTCAATTTATTGTTTTGTGAATATTTATTTATTCTTCCCTCCTCCAGCTTCCCTTTTCCCTCATATTGTCATTGGCTTTTCAGACTCTGCAGTGCCCTGGGAAGGCCTGGTGTGAAAGCACATCTGCACATAGATGGTGCTGATAAGGTTGCCACTTAATCCACTTGGTCCTTTAACTGGTGGGTTTTGGGTGGCTTTAAACCTTTCAAATCCTCTCTTACATCTTGTTTCTGTTATTACTCCTGGTGTAGAGCTGAATCACATGCTTTTTTTTTCTGTTTCTGTTCTATTGGAGGATGACTGGCCAAGGAAAATGTATCTTTTGCCCAAGTGGATTTTATTTCCTTCCACAACAGCACCTCTGTGTCGCTTGGTCTGTTCAGCCAGAAGAAGAGGAGACTGATGGGAGACTTCATTGCAGTCTGCAGTTCCTTCATGAGGGGAAGAGGAGGGGCAGGCACTGATCTCTTCTCTGTGGTGACCAATGGCAGGACCTGAGGGAACAGCCTGAAGTTGTGTCACAGGAGGTTTAGGTTGGATATTAGGAAAAGGTTCTTCACCCAGAGAGTGTTTGGGCACTGGAACAGGCTCCCCAGGGAAGTGCTCACAGCACCAAACCTGACAGAGCTCAAGGAGAGTTCGGACAATGCTCTTGAGCACATGGTGTGATTCTTGCGGGTGGTGCTGTGCAGGGCTGGGAGTTGGACTTGATGATCCTGCTGGGTCCTTTCCAACTCTGCTTATTCTGTGAATCTGTGATTCTATGATTCTGCCTCAGTCTTCCTGGATCTGATCCTGGCTTTGTATTTCTCTAATTCTTAAAGAGCTGCATTTAGATTTACCTCCATTAAATGTGCAGTTACCCTGAATGACACGACAGTGGCACCTTACCATTTCTCTGTAGCTGTGTGAGACAGGATTCAGAAACACAAGGCTGCGTGTTGGCCTCAGACCTGAGTCACTTACATCATCTTAATTTTTGATACGTACTGTTGGTCACGGCTCTTAAAACCTGTCGGGTACTTGGGAGACTCCAAAGCAATACAGAACAGTGTGCTTTTTTGTTTTTCTGTGTTTTGTCTTTGCAGTCAGATTTTTTACTATAGTTTCTTCTTTCCAATAGCTTTGTTAGCCTTGTTTTGTGCTGAAATTCCCACTTGGCATTAGCGGGTTTCGTTTTCCTGTGTTCTATGGCCTCTTGCTGTTACAAAATAAGGTTACAAAACTTACTCTCAGTTTCCTGGCCACAGCTGATTCCTGCAGGCTGCCAGCAGACCACTTTTCCCAACCAGAGCTGTAATCTGCTGCAGCAGAATTGCTTCCTGACACACAGAGAGGGTATTCCAATTCTGATATTTTCTCACAATATCTGTTTGAGATTTCAGAAATCTGTCAAATCTTTGCTTTTACTGCAAAACCTCTTTGTTAATGCATGACGTGTATGTGGTTTGCTTTAAGATGAGTATTCAGGACTACTGAGTACACACATTCCTCTGTTTAATGATGCCAAATCTTAAATTTGGGGAGATTACTGCTAAGCCACCATGGAATGAAATCCTGTTTTGCACATACATCCTGGCACCATCTACATGGTGTAAAATAGAATGTGTCAGAATAGGTTTTCTTGAAAGGTGGCCAGGCTTAGATTTAAATTGTCTCAATTTGTAGATCCTTGTTCTAGAAAGAGCCTTACTGGTTGCCCTAAAGCGCTCAGCAGCAGCAGGTCTCAAGGGCAAAAACTTCAATTCCTCTCCTGGCCCCACAGTATATTATCAAACTTATGCCATCCACCCAAAGGTGAGTAGAGGGAAACCCTCCATTCTAAATATGGTCATGGATATCCTTATCCTAATATCTCTCTGAATTTACCTCCTTTCTTTGTTGATGCATGCCATAGGCTGACTTTATTTAACTCCCGATCCTACATTCCTTGTGAGGCATCACATGTTCATTCAAGCTGTTCTGTAAGGCTGTGGTGTTTTAAGACAGAGCTTTCCTTTTGATCACTTTTACTCTTCCAAGTATCTGTTCAGTGGTCTATGACTTCTGCCATATTTCTTTACTTTGCTTTAACTGTGTGAAGGCACCTGCACTTTTGACAAATGTGCATGAAATCTATGTAGTTGGCTGCTCCTGCTGGTTGCTCTGTTTGTTCCACGTGTTCTCATCCAGGCACTTCCCAATTGCTTGTGTCCTTCAGCATTTCCTCAATCTTGAGTCTTGGTGACCTCAGTCCTTGTGGACTCCAGGTCGTTTGTCTTTATCCTGACACTCCCTCGCTGGCAGCTGGTGGGAGTTTGTCAGACTGGTCTCCCCTTGCCACAAGCCAGTTGTGAAGTCTAACTGACCGCCATAGTCTGTGAAAAGTTTTCTCATTCTTTCACTCTTCTGGAAGAGTCCTTGATGGAGCCTGGATTTTCAGTAGGTATCGCTCTCTTTCGATGGGGATTGCCTGGAGTCTGCGCAGGACTCTTTACTGTCAACATTATGTCCCTTCATTTAATTTGATTTACAAGACCTTGCAGACTAGATCTGCTTGCTTTCCCAATCTCTGCAGTAAAACAGATTGTGTTCTGTCTCTTAAAAGTGAGGGGTATATAACTAATTTTTATAACATTTTACTAGGTATGATCATAGCAAATATTTCCTCTTTTAAGCACAAATAAGTCTCTAATTCTATTCTGCTCTGTCTCAGAACCAAAGCTTAACAATGAACTTTACTTACGAAAATGCAGCAACCTTGATGGGCTTTGTTTCCATATGCACATAGAATCCTTGAATTTCTCCAGACTCCTTTTTCCTGCATCACCTTCTCCTTTCCCCAGGTTCCATGCAGGGGCCTAAACTGTCCTGTTCACTTTCTACCAATGACTTCTACAGTGGATGTAAATGAACCATTTCCTAAAGAAGGCTTTGTGTTTGTTTTATGGAAAATAAAATCTGTAATAAGCTATTGCATCAGGAATACAGGAGCCTCCCGTGGGAACTGAAGAATCAAAGTTGCACTGAGCTCTGAATTGTCACTTCACTTGAACATGATAATGCCCAGCTTCTCAATCTTTCTGTTTGAATTCAGTGTATCCTCCCACCCACTCTCTTGTCCCTAAAAAGATGTCCCTGTGTCATTTATTTCCTCTTTATTTTTATTTCCTTTTCAAATCTCAGTGATGCAAATGAAAACATAGGCTTTTTTTAAAAAGTACAGTTTCCAACAATTGCTCAAGGGAATTACTTGGACTTGAGTTTGTCTCATTTCATCTGCATCTCAAGCCCAGAAAACTCCTGTGAATTCAGATGTCACTTGTGATTTTGCTTAAATCTGTGCACAGATTTAAGTGCCTTCTCAGAAAATCCTATTTTAAATTAGGCATGTGTGTATTGACGGCATAGAAGAGACACAGGTTCAAGAAAAATACTCAGGGATGTTGACATGCCTCTGAAGGAACTTCTTGCAGCAGATCCCAAAGCCCAAGTGAGGAACCCTTGTAGTCTGGAGGATGTTTAAGTGGGGGCTTCCCACAAAGCATTTTATGCAGGATTAGGGCCTACATAAACAGCAGGACATTTTTTTCTGCATTTATGTCTTATGACAATAATGTGTTCCCAGCAATGGTTCCAGAGAGTGAACAGAGCCAAAGAATGAGGCAAAGTATGCACTTGATGCTTCTTTGCTGATTGGAGACATAGGAATGGATGTTGATATTTGGGAGACTGTCAATCATGCTTCCTAACCTGAATTGCTCTCTGATTCTTGTGTGATCAGAAACGAGTAAGCAGATCTTCTCTACTGGTGCTCCAGTGGTATTTAAATTACTGAAACTGTACAGGATGGTTTAAATTATCTCTGAACAATAGAGCCTATTCAGCCTTTTGGTGAATCCACTGAATCTTTTTAGTCTGGTTATAAGGAGGCTATATTTGTAAATGAGTTGATTTTCCTGCTATTTTTGAAATGTTAATAACTGAAAATACTTTGTAAGACTGTATTTTACTGCAGGATTGTGGGGGTTTTGTTCCAATTACCAAATCTCCATAATATATTTTTTACTAAAACTGTGTGCCTTATTTTACATTCATGCAAATGAAATAAAATCTCAGAATTGCCATCTGCTAAAGCTGTGGATATTCTTTGGTGGAACAAAGTCTGACATTATGCTGGACAGAATATGAATTCCTGACTGGACTTCGTGTACTTCTGTTGCTCTGCAGGCTGCAGTGTGAGTGACTGCCTGTTCTGACTTAGTGGTATGAAAGCTAAGAAGTGGGGAGTCTTCCTTGAGCTATGGGTTCATTTCCTTAGCCTCCCTCCCAGCTGAAGTGTAAGAAATGTGTATCACATGTTAGAGAAAAATGGGATCCTGTTGTTCAGCTTGAGTGTTGTCACACTGGTAATGCCAACATCTTATTGAACAAAACCGACCAATGTGAAAGCAGTGGCTATGTGACCATTTTATACAGGAAATCCTAGCAGCCAAGAGGACACAGAGAAGTAAAGGATACTTGCATACAATGGATAATTCCTTCTGTGAATTTCCAGTTTGTAATTTGAAAAATTGCTTTTAAGTGCAATGATTTGAGTAATTTTAACTGAATTGAAAATGAAATGGTTTTTAACATATTTTTTCCCTGATCTTTTTGTCCTGTTCCCGAAAATGTGGACAGCTGTGCAACTGTTGTCCTTTGCCCCAAAGCTGACTCTATTTCTACTCTTTTTGGCTATATTTTGACAGTGCAGAGCCTGGAAGATTTCAGGTTTGTACTTGGGACAACTAGTTAGTATAGCAGTGAAGAAGACTAACAACAATTGTCCTTTTTCTAAGTCTTTTGTTAGAGAAACCTATTATGTCTGGTGTGAGTGCAGGAACATGAAGGGAGAGCCCACAGGGAGGCTGCACTGGATATAAAATAGAGCCCCAGAAGATTTGGGAGAACCAACCAAATATCAAAAGTTCTTTATACCACTTGTAATTTCACTGAGTTAGAAATTTGTTTTAGACCACTAGAACACCCATTACTTTCTGCCATGCTTTGAGCATGGCCTGAAAATCATTACCTACAGTGCGAGGGACTCCCAGATGCTCCTGAAGAGGTTCCAGTTTCTCTTTTACTCTCCCTTCATTTGCTGTTGTTGCTCTGAGAAGACAATCTTTCAAAGGGCAGGTTTCATCACTCCCGTTGCAATCATAGTGGGAGGTTGTTAGCTGTTGGCAGTGCTGAAATCATCAGTCTGTTTGAGAAGACCTTGGAGCTCTTTGCAGCTGTGGGCAGAAAGCAGCTGGTGCTGCTGCAGAGGGCAGGGATGAGATGCTCCTGCCCAGCAGCTGGCTGCAGTGGCTGCTGGTGCTGCTGTGAATTCTTACTCTGCCAGCAAAGCCTCCAGCCGGAGACATGGCTTATGTTAGCAAAATTTGTTCTGAGATATACTTCTCACCTCCATAAATACATTTGCTATGCTGCTATAATGTCATAGATTTGGGAAGAGGGAGAGGTTATATTTACAGGTGAGTGTTTGGTGGTATGAATGTATTGGGTTGATGTGGTGAATGTCTTTGCGCTCCTGAGCTGGCAAAAGCACAATGTCACTGTCAGAGAGCAGAAGCATTGGTAGTGCAGGAGCTTTGATTTCAGGACTGGAAATAAATATACATACATATATACACATATATATACATACATACGTGTAGGTATGTTTTATAATACTGATACGTTTATAAACACTTTGTATAATATATATGTACGTGTTCTAAACAATATCTATTCCGAATTCCATCTTTTGCTGTGACTTCCTTGAAACCATCCAGAAATACCAACCTATCATGAAAGCAGAGAAATGGCATATAACATTAAAATAAGTTATATGTACACATACAGCTTCATATCATGTCTAAATCCTGGAGGTACAGTTAAGCACTGTGGTCATGATCTGCAGGTCAAGCAGAAACACAAGACTGTTGTTTCCAAGATCAAATGCTGAACCTAGCTCCATTCTTGCTGGAAAGGACACATAGCAAGGACAATTAATTTTTTTTCTTAATTGGAGTTAGCCAACTGGGTCAATTCATATTCAGACACCGAAGAAAGAGAAAACAAATCAGAAGTTGTTTGGGAAATCTATTTATATGTGCTATAGTTGGAGTCTAGCTTGGAGCTTTTGGGACTCTATCCTTTATTTAGGTTGACTTTCTACATAGTGTGGTCTTCTGGGATTCCAAAGGACTATGAGAAATACGTATTGTCTAGTGACTCCCTTATGATCTAAAAGACCGTGTCGTGTCATGTCATGTCATATTTTGACATGAGTGCCTTGTTACAGAGCCCAGGAATGAAGGGGATTTTTGCCTTAGAGAAGACATGGTGAGATTTTTAAATACTGCTGCAATTAGTTTTTTTTTGTTGTGTGATCTGGCTGGGAACATTTATAGTTGTGCTGAGCTGCAGTGTAACTCAGTGAGACTAAAAGATGTTTTATCTTCCCACCATCACCAATTCTTTGACACTGACTGACATCCTGAAACAAGGAGCAGAACTGCCAGACAAGAAAGTTGCTTATTGAAACAACGAGTTTCCTGAAATAAACAGAGCAGTTTTGCATCAGCAGGCTTGTTCCGTCCCTGGAACAATGCTGGGCATTTGCATCAGCTAAATGAGGTTAGTGTTTTGCAAAGTCTTACGGAAGTCTGTGTGTCACTATGGGCACTGGCAGATAAAGCCAACATGATAATAACTGAGGTCATGGAGAAGAAAAGGGAAGGAAAGTGAGTTCTGAACCAGATACTTAAACTGCTGAGATAGTTAAGTAAAACGATGTAATTGCTCCAATATTAATTTCCCTTTCCCTGACATTTACCTCCAAATAACGTTTTCTATCTAGTGCTTTTACTCATTTTCTTATACCAACAGAGTAGCTGCACTAACACCCTGAAGCTACTCCAACTGTCCTCAGAGTGGAGACAAACATCTTCAGTCTTTAAAATGAAAGCCAAAGGCATGGCAGGAAAAAAAAGGACAAGTTGGGAGAACCTTGTTCGGTTCCTTCCAAAGAGAGTCCCCACCTGAAATTTTTTTATGAAACGCAGTGTGGCAGAGACCTGATAAAGCTTTTTAGTTTTTTTTCATGGCTGGGTTGTTCCTTGATGGCTTCCAGTAGACAACCTTGAGTTACTTTCAAGAAAGAATAAATTCAATTTAGTTGTCTTCATTTGTCGAATAATAGTGAAATTTGGTCTCCTTTCTCTTCCACTGTCTCTATTGTTGATGGAATATTGGTACCTGTGCATGTGAAAAAGTATGTATGTACTCTTTGCAGATCGGTCACAGATATCCCAGACTAACGGTGCTTCAGCAGAGTCCTTTGGTGGCACAAGTTTCCCATTCATGCCCTGCTCCTCCTGGCCTGTGCACACAAGCACAGGCATCCGTATCTCAATGTAAACTGCTGCTCTCCTGAGCAGTCACATCAGCCAAGGCACTCTCCCTTCATACATTTGAGCAGGAGCAGTAAGAAAAAGCCCTGTGACATATCTCCTCAAAGCTGAGAAGGGATTGTTCGCAGGTTTGTTTTCTGAACCCTTCTACCTCACTCATTTCCATGACATGAGCAAAGCCATCACCTGAGGGATTTGGTGTTTGGGCTCTGGGCTGTCTTCTCCAAAGGCCAAGCACATTCTACATTGCATCCACTGCTGCAATGTCCCTCCACTGTGCTAAAGCTGGGAAGTTGATGGTATTGGGTAATGTGTAAACTGCACTAGCCTAGAGAAGTCAGCACATACAATGTATAATACAGTTTAAATCGTTTGGTGAATCTCTGGGAATTTTTTTTTTCTTTTCTTTTTCTTTCTTTTTTTTTCTTTGTTTTGCTTTGTTTTGGTTTGTGGGGTGGGGTTTTGTTTTTTTTTTTTTTTTTAGTGCAAAAGCTGGATGTGAGAGTCGAGAAAGTGCAACAGTGCCAGGAATTAATTTGCTGTCTTCAAGAAACAATTGGCCTTAATTACCAGATCCAAAGAAATGAAGTCGATGTGATGGAACAAGGAAATGCCATGCCCCATTAGCAAAAGATGTTTTCAGTTAAATCAGTGTTGTGGTGGCACAGTTGCGTGGGTTTTCATGAATAAGCCCTGCTCTGAAAGAAGAAGCTGGTTAAGAAAAAAAGGATCTCAGTCCTGAAATCCTTTCTGGAATAAGTTATGTTACACCAGTCTAAACTGTTCCTAAGGGCAAGAGGTGGTATTCGGGTAGTCTGATGGAGTAGTAGCAGTACTGATGGAGTAGTAGATTCAGGTAGTAGCAACAACTTTAAGCCCTGATTCTGTATTTCATCATTATTGAGCAGACCATTTTGGCAAATGGTTCTCTTCAGTTACACATGTAGAATATCCGGGAGTGATTGCATCATAAACCACAAAGCTATACATAAACTCTCTTGCAGGCTGGGTAAGTATTGTTCAAAATGTACTTAAATACTTTTTCATAAATAAATAAATAAATCCTGATAATTAGTATTTTACATATATTGTATAGTGTGAACATGATCACTGTATACTTTTCTATAAGTATGTAAATATCATTGACACTTATAAAAATATTTTGAAATGTGGGAAGTTCATGTCTCTTTTATGACGGAAAAACCAACGAGTGATACAAATACATCATGTTTTGCCAAGTCATTGAATTACATAAATTATTTCAATTTATTTATCCTAATCTTTTGCTCTGAGCTGCAGGAAGTTAGTAAACACAAAATAATGGCCATCATCAGGTTATAGAATTAGAGCAGACAATATAATCTATTAATTGGGTATATTTTCTTCCTATTTAGCTGTACAGCATATGACACTGCAAAATTTGTGCCTTCCAAACATGTTGGAATAGTCTATAAAAATAAAGGATGTGGAGAACTTTAGGCTAGTCAGCCTCACCTCTTTCCCTTGGAAGGTGATGGAGCAAATTATTCTGGAAACCATTTCTAAACCTATGAAGGACAAGATGGTTGAGAGTAGTCAGTAGGGGTTGCTGACCAGGAGGAGGAATCCTGCTCAATCAATCAATCAATCAATCAATCAATCAAATAACCTGCGATGAGATCACTGTTTCAGTGGATGAGGGGAGAGCAGAGGATGTTGTTTAAATTGACATTAGCCAGACTTTTCACAATGTCTCTCATAACATCCTCATACGCAAACTGATGAGGCACAGGGTAGGTAGCTGCATAGTGAGGTGGTTGAAAAACTGGCTGAGTTTCTAGGATCAAAGGGTTGTGATCAGCAGCAAAGTCCAGATGGAGGCCAGACATAAGGGATGCACCCAGGGGCCAGCACTGCCGGTGTTCTGTAACTTTTTCACTAATGACCTGGATGATAGGACAGAACACACCCTCAGCAAATTCACAGATAATACAAAAGGGAGAAAGGCTGACACACCCGAAAGCAATGCTGCCATTTAGAGGATCCTCAGAATTCTAGAGAAATGGACTGTCAGGAAACACAGGAAGTTCAGTAGGGGGAAAAGCCACGTCCTGTCTCTGGAGAGGAACAAGCCTCCTCAGACCAGCTGGAAAGCAGCTTTGCAGAGTAGGTCTGAGGTTCCTGGTGGACAACATGTGTCCTTGTGCTGAAAGTTACCAACAGCCATAGGTGGCCTGGAGGGGTTATGGATTCTCCATCCTTGGACATATTTAAAACCTGACTGAACACGGCCCTGAGTTGTGAGCTCTAGTCGATTCTGGTTTGAGACGAGGGTTGGACTGGTTGATGTCTGGAGGTGCCTTCAAATCTCAAAGATTCTGTGACTCTTAATGTGGGAAGAAAAGCTGTGAAGAGGAACACTGAGAATACACAAAGTGCTCCATAATTGTGGTGGAAAAGGGAGGACAGGAAACCTCACTTTTCAGCTGGCCACTGAGAAAATTCCCCTTCAAAGTGTGTATTGAGCGGAATCCTTGAGCTAGTATGACAGCATTGTGCAGGATAGATCTTTATATCTCTTAAAGTGTGGGCATTACAAACTTTGTTGCAGTCCAAGCCACCTCTACATGTGGAGGACAGAGGTAAATGTCCTGAACCTTACTTCCTTTTCTTGCATGAGCTATATAGAAAGTAGGTGTTTGTCCTGGCTTTGGCTGAGATAGAGCTAATTTTCTTTTTAGCAGCTGGTACAGTGCTGTGGTTTAGATCTAGGATAAGAATAATGTTGATGACATGTTGATGTTTTCGCTGTTGCTGAGCAGTGCTTACACTGTAAAGGAGTTTTCAGGTTCTCACACACCTCACTGGTGAGGAGACTGAGGGTGTGTGTGAATCTGGGAGGGGTTACAGCCGGGACATCTTGCCCCAACTGATCAAAGGGATATTCCATACCATGCTGTAGAATAAAATGGGGAAATTGGCTGGAGGGTGGTGGTCTGCTGCTTGGGAGCTGGCTGGGCATCGCTCAGTGGGTGGTAAGCAATTGCATTGTGCTTCACTTGTTTTGTATATTCTATTATTATTATTATTGTTATTCCTCCTTCATTTTCTGTCCTAATAAATTACCTCAACCCAAGAATGTTACCTTTTTTTCTATTCACTCCCTCATCTCACTGGGGTAGTGAGCAAATGGCTGTGGGGTATTTAGTTGCCTGCCAGGTTAAACCACAGCAGCATCATCCGTCATGTTCCAGTCTGGTCTTTAAGAAAGAAGGATTTATCAAACTAAGGTATAAATACACTTCCCTGAGTGTACAGTCTATACACAGAAAGTGGTGTTGTAATATGAAAACCACAGAGCTTACCTTTCCTGTAAGGACCTACTCTGTTCAACTGGCTGGTCACACCAGAGTAATGTTTACTGTTTAATTCATTGCTTGCCTAATGCGTAAGGTCAAGTACAAGCCTAAGAAGGTAATAGGTTAAAGTCTCTTTTCCAGTGAAAGCAGTGAGACCTTTCATAATCACTTCAGTAAAGCCAAGATTTTACTCTGTATATGGCATAACAATCTACAGGACCTTTAAAAGGATTCTCTCTAAAACAGCAGTGATATCAGCAGGACTCTAAATATTTGAGGAGATTCAGAGTCTAATTTTATCTAAAAAATATTTTACTATAATTCTATAATGCCAGTGACAGAGCTCTTTCATAACCACAATTACTTGGTCATCCCATTTCCCCCCCCTTTGTTTATTTTGTGAATGTTTATAGATGTGGGCAGTTATGCAAAAAAATTTTTTTTAAACTATAACAAAGCTGTTTTCAGTTAGTGAAACAGCAAAAACTTACACTTCTGAAAAGGGCACTGTAGTGTCCCATTTATTTATTCTCTGGCTAAATTGTGGGTCCATCACTCTCCTTTTTTGCTGGTGGGTTTTTTTTTGGTATCCATTTAGTGAAATAAAGTTGGCTGCATGCTGAGAATACACACATTAATTTGAAACCAATGTGAATTTATTTAGCTTATTTATAAATCTGTCAGGACCAAAAGCTATGGAGAAAAAAGTTATCTATCTGATGCTACGTTATGTTATAGCTTTAGGCAAAACAGAATCCATAGGATTGCAATCAGATTTGGGGAGGAGCTATGTTGTGTCCTTTGATTTTCTTCTTCCCATTGAGCTTTCCTGCAAGTAGATATTTATCTCTTTTAAATAGGGTCCCTGCCACAATCTGCAGCTTAGCTGTAACTCTATCTCTTTGTAGACTCTTTAAAGGTCTCAGAGGAATCTTGGGTTTTTGGCTGCCAGTTCTTCCCTGCAGTTTTCTTCCTCCAGACCTGGTCCTTAGGCTGTCTCCTTTGACCAACTGGAATTGCTGCAGAAGGTTTAAATTCATCTTAACAGCTGCAGCTCACTTCTTCAAGATTAAATGAGGGCTAACCTATTCATTTTAGATTGGGAATCATGAACTCAGAACAAAAGCATTTTTTGAGAGAAAATGTGGATCAAAGAACAAGTGATAAGCACAGTTGGCTCCCCCAGGTAGCCACCCAGCTCTGTCCAAGCAAGCTACCATGTACGAGCAAGTGTTTGCCAGCAATCCTCTACAATTTCTAGGATAAGCAGAGTTTTGGGCAATTTATATATGACTGACTGTATGAAAGAATACAGTTCCCTTTGCTTTGGGAAAGCATTCAGTTGCAGGCAAAGAACCCTCTTGCAAAAATGAGTCAAGAGTTTCCACAAAGTTTGTTCCGTGCTCTCAGCCTGGGCGCAGGTTTGGCCTTTGCGGGACAGCGCTATCTTGTGTCGCCGCTCGGTTCCGGCCTGAGCTGGCCCCTGGTGACACAGCGGAGGAGAGAGCCGATGTGTCGCCAGTGACCCCTCGTCTCCGTATCACTGAGCACTCTGTCTCCAGCTTTGTCTGTGCCGGCCTGGAGATACTATTGCATGTTTCCATTCATTACTGCTCCCACTCACTTCTGTAGCACTGCTGAGCACTTCAGTTTCTCTTGTGCATCCTCTTGAGAGGACAGGAAAGGTTTTTCCCTGGATGTGTTTTGCTACATTTTGACAAAGGACATGCAAAATGTAATACCCCAAACAGGAAATACTGGGCATGTAAAAGCAATGCATCTTTGCAGCATAAATATTTTCACTGTAAATAAAAGTTCTGTTGCTTAGTTTTTGCTTATTTCACACTGACACGGGGTTTTCTTGCATGTTGGAATCTTTTGCAGTGCAGCATTGCAGAAGCAGAGGCCGACATACCTCAGTTGCAACTGGCACTTCTGCCCTGGCTTTGCTGCAGGTTCATACAGATGATGCTGAACACACACAAGAGTAGCACCCTTGGTTTGTTGTCACAGCTTTTTTAGACCCTACTGATCAAATGGGTGCTCTTCTGGACTTAGGTTTCCTTTCGTGTTGGAGAATCTAAATATCCCTAAACTTGTTTAATATGGAAAATCAACACATCATCCATCATCAGTAGGATAGAAACAGCATTTTTTGCCATTACATTAGGACTCTAGTGGAATATATAATTATATATTTATATATGTAGAAAGCACTTAAAATTTTGTGTGATGCCCTTGAGAGGTATCAGAGAGCCCATGCTACCGAAGAGTTATTTTTGTGCCAAAATCCAGGATTGTTGTGTTGCAATCAGGAAATTGGTGTTCCTGCTGTTTTCTGATGGCCTCAGTGGGGATCTGCTGGAGAGCTGGGAGCATGAGGAAGCTGGCAGCATCCCTTAGCAGCCCGAGCTGCAGCACCGCCCAGGCAGTGCTCAGCAGTTTTAGAGCAATGGGTGTGTGTGTGAGCTGCCAGAAGCCGCTTTCCAAAGGCACTCTTACAACTGAATGTGCTTGGTGTATACCTCTGGTCACCCCTTTGCCCTCATTTTTGGCATTTTAAGAAAGATGCTGACAAGGACAGTAGAGCCTCTGCAAGATTTCTAGGGATGTTCTTGAAACTAAACCCCTCAGTGAACATCTAGTTCGTTCCTGCTTTGTACGTGTGTGAAGGACGCCCCACCAGCAACAGGAGCAGCCATCTGCTGTTGAAAGTATTTGCAGCATACCATGCTGGTAGTTCAACCCTGAGATCCAGTCAGGATGGACAGGAATTTTCTCCAAATGAGAACTGCTGAATGGAGATCTCTGAGGTATCATGTGATCCAGAAACTTCAAATTTTTTCCCCTTTGCGTCATCATTACCCTTCCCACAAAATGTTTGGTTTTGTAATATTGGAGACATCATGCATTAATTATTTGGTCCTGTTCACATTTAATTTATGAGGTCACCAGTGGGATCTTCTTACCTGAAGCATGGATAATTGAATATTCCAGATACAGCAAATCTGGAAAATTAAGATTTTGTGGAGTGTTTATCTGACTGTCATTAGTCTGTTTTGATGTGTTTTGATTTCATGAAGCACAGCTGTGATACCTCTTTCTGCATAAATGCATAAATCTGTATATATTGGTAGCTCTCTGGCATGTTGAACAGTTTTTTTAATGACAAGGTTTTAGAGACATGAATAAACAGAATTTTTAAAGATGTTTGTTTTTCCTTCTACAGTTGCTTCATGACAGTGTTTGCATTGGCTTAACTGGTTCTGATCATACAGTCTGTGTAAGGTAATGCCAGCAAAATGCTCCTGTGAGCAGGCAGCTGGGGAATGGCCCCACATAGACAGAGGAGTGGTAAGTAAGTAAAATACATCCTTTAAAAGTATCAGAGTTTGCAGGTTGTTTGTGGGATATGTGAACAATGACATAAAGAAACTGCTTGAAAAACTGTGAGTTCAGATATCAGACTGGAGTCAGATCTAAGACTTTCCAGCCTGCTGATCCAACCTTTGAATCTGTTTTGCTTCACGGTTGCTGGGAAGCAGATGTAGAGGGCATGTTTACACTATCAGATAACAGTCTCTGCCGAGTTTACACCTGGTCCCCTGCCTAAATGTTAGTTCATTCCTGAGCTTCCTTTTCCGGTCAACCAGCCTTCTTCAAAACAAAATGTAGATTTGCTTCTGGAGAGTTTCTCATGGTTTCTTCTATTTTCAACAGATTCTGCAGGCCACACCTGGCCTCCCTTTGCATGGCACAAACCTCCAGCACTCCTCACAGGTTTTGAAGCCAGATATACTCCTCTGAGCTTCCATGAGGGTACTCTCACATTACTGTCCCACACTATTTTAGACACTTTGAGATGATTTCTTCTCCCACTCCGTTGTGACTTGGTCTCCAAAGGAGATGCTCAGCCAGATGCAGTGTAATGTGGACACAGTCAATAGGCTTGATAGGCAAAGATTGCTCTCAGAGATGGGATGTATAAAGAAGTGCAGACATAGAAGAAGCCAGTTACCTCTGTTCACAAGTGTTATTGGGGGTTGTTTCAATCTTATTCAGACTCACATCAGAGCAACGCTGTCCTAATTATCATCCATCTTGGAAAATACGGCAGAAAAGATCCACAACACTTCTTGGAGAGTGAATGGTGTGGATCAACTGGACTGAGAATTGGGAGTGAATTTCAAAGTTTTGTGGCAGCACTCTGCTGCCTACATAAATAACTAGATAGAGTGTGTGAGCTGGGGGGAAGCTGTTACTCAGACTCTGGATTAAAATCAGACAGATACTGTGTCTCAAGCTTTTTTCTCTTCACGCTGTCTTTCTTTGCAAGCTTTTCCACCCTGCTTTCTGAGAACACTCTCTGTTCTTACCCTGATCCTCCTATCAATGCTGTTCTGCTCATTCATGTGCTGCCCTTATTGCTGGCAGCAAAGTGAGGCTCGGTGAATGATAGTCTTGATGCTGCCTGTATGGCCAGGACTCGGGATCATCCTTCTGGTACTGTCTGCTTTCCCTAGAAGCACACTCCTCTCCTCCACATGATGGGCTGGAGGGGTGCAGGAAGGGAATATGGAAACAGCACATCACCATAGCAGATAGCTGACCACCGCTCAGCTGACAGAGAGATTGTGAGCTATCAAGGATTATTACTTTCTTCATTGTTAATTGCTATATTTGTGCTGCTCTTATTTTAGTTTGGTCAAAAATGCAGGGTTTGTGATTTAACTATCTTGAACACCAGTTAGACGTTCAGATATTGCTGTTCATTTTTTCACTGATTGATTCACCATACACACAACATAAGGTACATATAGAGATGGGAAAATGCTGTGTGTGTGCATGTACATATGTAGATAGACACAGCTATGGATATATCTGTATCCATGTGCATATATACATAAACACATGAAAGAACACAGGGGCAGAACAAGAAAGAGAAATAAAATGACCATAAATATTTCTTGCTTTGATTCTGCACTATTAATGTTTTCACTTCTTGTTTCATGACTTGAGACTATGACACAACTTGAGCTGTATCTTTTGGCAACATTTTCCCCAATGAAAGCCAGGCTGAAGAAATACAGTAAAAGATAATTCTGTGTAACAGGAAGTAATAATTCACACAAATGGTAAGTTAAAGAAACTTCAGCCAGACTTGCTTCTACAAAATCTTACTCTGTCTACTTTATTCCTGGCAATCAAAGAGATTTGGCTAGCAAGTAACAACATCTTGTGAAATGTTTAGTGCTTTACTTCTGAAAGCAAAAAATGTGAATTTCCTGTAGGTAGAAAGAGGGGTGAAGAGCTGTCCCATGAACCCAATAATACTGACACATGGATGTGTTGTAAGATTCTGCACAATGATTTTTCAGGGGATTTCCCTAATCTTTTTCTAGAGTTAATCACATGAGAACTCTCTTCAGCATGTTTGGAATAAGAGGAAACCTGCATAATTAAGATTGTGAAGTCAAAAACCAAGAAAAAGACAGAATTTATGTTGCTGTCACTAATTAAGTTCTGTTGGGCTGAAGTGGGCTTTTTTCCATTTTTTTAAAAACTTTTGGCATGCCTTTGATCCACAAAAGACTCTCAGCTTTGTAGAGGCTGGAAGGCTTGAGAATGCACCCAAGCTGAGTGATTCTATGTCTGAAGCAACATCCAAAGAAAAAAATCAAAACAATTCATTGAAGCATTTAGAAATGGAGAGGCTTGTTGGGGCAGTTGGGGCTCAGAGTAGGCACCTTTTCCTAAACTGGGCACAGAAATGATGGTTTCCTCTTCTGTTTCTTCATTCTGGTGTGTAGGAAAGCCATAGCCCAAAAGGCTGCTAGGGCCCTGGAATGAGGAACTGGCCACACCAGGAGCCTGAGGAAGCCAAAGAATGAGGTGAGTTTCTGGTGGTTTTACAGTTCCAATTAGGAAGACAGAACCTCCTCTCCTACTTGGAGAATTGCGTAGGACTCTCCATGGGAAGGTAGACCTGACTTTTGTGATTCTTCTTTCAGCAAGGAAAATGCCTGTAAACAAATAATATAACCTCTGATTTAGGAAAAACATTTAAAATAATCTAAACTTCTTTTTAACTTTTCTTATTAGACACCCCATGCTTTCCAAATTAATTTTTGAATATTCCAGAGTGTGTTTAAATGAAAGCTTTCAGGACCTGTGCTGTTGGTGGGTTTGGTTTGGTTTGGTTTGGTTTGGTTTTGTTATGTTTTGTTTTGTTTTGTTTTTTGTTTTGTTTTGTTTTGTTTTGTTTTGTTTTGGTTTTGTTTCTGTTTTGGGTTTGTTTGTTTGTTTGTAGAATCTTTCCCTTACTGCTAGGAAAAAGTGGTGGCTAGCCAAACAAGAGAATGTGAATCCTCATGGGGTAAGGAACAAATATCTCCTCAGCCTAAGCAGACAGAAGACAAGAACTGAGGAGAACCTGCAGGGGTCTATCCTTAAATGTCTCTTTTGAATAGAGCCAAGCTCCCTGGAAACATCCAGAGAGAATGTAAAAAATTGTAAATATGGTAACGACAGGACATATGGGTATGTCAGCCTGACCTGGGTGAGGTAAGGATGTCCAGTGCTGCAATTTCAACAGTAGGTAAAATTGCATAGCAACCTTGTTTGAGTTCCCATGCAAACAGTAAGCAAAAGCAGCTCTCTTGTTTATTTCAGCACCAGGTTTGTTACCCTTTCCCTTTCCCTTTCCCTTTCCCTTTCCCTT